>NJDC01007035.1:214380-248575 GCA_002245475.1 Calephelis virginiensis | reverse complement strand
TGGTCGGGATTGGAAATGTGCCCGGTTGGCGATAGGCTTGCCACCTATCACATTGTGGGACTTAGTATCTTCGGCTAGTCGCGGGTGCCTTGGTTGTACCTATGCCTACCACTTCGGGGATATGGGCGTGAAGATACTTTATTACAAACACACCACTGCCTAACACTATCAATATCGGCCTGTAATTTATCCACATCCTCTTTACAACTTACTTCCAAATATAATTTAAGATCATCTGAAAACATAAGACATTTAACAGAACATAGAACACTAGACAAATTGTTTATCATTATTAAAAATTGTGTAGGTCCTAACGTTGACCCCTGACTCACGCAAGACCTAGTATTATATAGTGGCGACTTATAACCACGATGCTGAACATATTGTAATCTATCTTTCAAATAACTTGCAAAAAACCGAAGTATTTTTGGGGTAAAACCAAGGCAAGAGAATTTTTGCAGTAAAACATCGTTATCTACTCTGTCAAATGCCTTCTGAATGTCAAAGTAAGCTGCATCAACCTGTCTTCCAGAGTCCATGGCATCAGTAACGTAGTTAATACAATTTATGTGATACAGTGGAACGCTTTGACCTAAATCCATGCTGATTGTCATCAAGATATAAATTTATCTGTCTAGTCAAGTAACTACTTAATATAATTTCAAATAATTTCCCGAAAACAGGGTCTATAATTAGAAATATCGGATGAATAGCTCTGTTTAGGTATAGGTGTTACACGTGAGTGTTTGGGTAAATATTCGTAGCTAATGATAAATTAAACAGAAATGTTAAGGTCTTAATAAAAACAGACACACAGTCTTTAACAATGTATGGCGGTATACCATCTGGTCCAGCAGACGAACTAGATTTAAATTTTTTTGCTGTTAATATCAGATCTTTTTCACTGACACTTTCTATTGACACAGACCTCCTGATGTTACGGATATCCATGAGCGGCGGTGATCACTTTACATCGGGAAGATGGAATGGCACACTTGCTCGATTGCCTTCTTTTATATATAAAAAAAATTGAATTTAACTCTGCCAACGCCACTTTTTCACAGAAAACGGAAAAGTGCTGAGCTAATTTTAATTCGATGTATAGAATAATAATCTAATTTAGTTTCAAAGATTTCTTCGAAAACATTCAAGAAAGAGCTGAGATACCTTAATTTCAAATTAAATTGCACTACAATGTAAAACAGTTATGTTGCACGGATAAAGTTGCCCTTGTAAGCTAGTATTCCGTAATATAATATTCAGAACTAATCTTAGACGCTCGATGTAATTTGTCAAGTGGAAGTATGTGTAGAGACAAGCATGAATAGTTAAGTGTAAGATTTGAAGCAGACGGAACACACACGTCCCAAACTTGTCTCGGCTAATCCATTAGTTGATTGCAGCTGAAGGGTTACTCTTAAATCTCGATATCATGCGAATTCGAAATTGGAATCGTATATGTCATTTTACGTACTTTGAACACTGTTCAAGCGGATTATTTACATTTAGTTACAAATAAATTCAAGGAATCCAATGAAATAAAGTATTGTTTACTATTAACTGAATGATAATAATTCGCCCACATTATGTATAAGAGTACATTAAATGACAACCATACAAAAATATATATATCTTCACGCCAAGTTCCTTGCGGCAGAGAGTATCAAGTTCCAAACCTCATGATCCTGACAAACCCATCTGGCTTCCGTAACGTCCATTACCCTTTTGGAGTTTTGGAGTCTATTGACAGCACCCTCCCATATTATCCGAGCGTTCTGATCGTGGAATGTCAACCTAGGTCTTCCTGGGTACCTACATCCATCTACATTCGCATTGCATATCTGATTTGTCAATCTTTCATCTGTTCCACTTGGCCGAATTAGCGGAAAATGTCTTTTCTCATTTTAACACCAACTCTTCAAATGACATACCTACTCGATTCTAATTTCCATTATTGCATGAACCGAGGTTCTAGAGTGACTAATCCCTTGTTTATATACTTTAAAAAGGTATGTGATGATTCAATAGTTGGGCCTTAGTGCCTTCGGCTAGTCGTAGGTGCCCTGGTTGTGCCTCTGCCTACCTCTTTGGGGCTATGGGCGTGAAGATACTTTCAATAGTTGTTCAAACGTAAACTACTACGATTTTAAGTTACATTTTTGTGGTCTATGATGACAAAATATCCATTTATACAGAGTTAGCTGTTTGTCCGCGTCGTCATCAGCATTAAATAGATTTTGAAACAAGCATTCATTTCAAATTATAATCTATTTATAAAAAAACAAGCCTATATTTGAAATCAAATCTTTAATTAAATGAAACATCAAATTTCGTCAGAATCAGCTTAGCGGTTTAGTCGTAAAAGCTTAATAGACAAGCAGGCAGACTTTCATATTTGTAATCTTACGAACTGTTTGATCTATTCGTCTGCTTAGGATAGTTATGATTTTCATACAAACTTTCATCCCCTATTGTAGTCCTCTGGGGTTAATTTTTGACACAAAATAAATGAACCACAAGCCTTTGTTTAAACTCGAATCTATAGTTATATGCAAATCAAATTTCATCAAAATCGACTAAGCGGTTGAGAATAACATTTTTAATTATTTAAGTTACAGCTCGCCGCCGCAGTCCCGTCGTGACCAAAGCCTATGCAACTAGGCCGAAATATCGACAAATAAAATAAAAAGAGATCGTGAGTATCCCGTATAAATAATTAAAAATTTTATTAATTCGCGACGATTTAAGTTTAAAATCCTAAACGGTTGAGCATTGAAAAAGTTACAAACAGGCAGACAGAAAGACATCCTTCCGCATTTGTAATATCTATAATTATAGTATGGATACGGACCCTATTTTCATTTGATATCGCGTCACATATGAACGGATGGACTGATATCACTAATTCATTTTTGTTGTGTTAGTTATTGTTCATAGTAGAAAACAAAGCAAATGATCGCCTCTGTGGTCTAACGGTTCAGTTGTTTCACTTGACTGCATGAAGGCCCGGGTTAAGCCCCCATGTCGGGCAACAAAAAGAAAATTAGGTTTTTCCAACTTTCTAATAAAAAATGTTTGCTCGGGATTAGAAATGTGCCCGGTTGGCGATAAGCTTGCTACTAATCACATTGTGGGACTTAGTGTCTTCGGCTAGTCGTGGGTACCTCTGCCTACCACTTCGGGGATATAGGCGTGAAGATGCTCTAGTATAAAACAAAGTTGCTTCCTATGTCCCTGTGTCCCTTTGTATGCTTAAATCTTTAAAACTACGCAACGGATTTTGATGCGGTTTTTTTATAGACAAAATGATTCCAGAGGAAGATTTATATGTATATTTCATAATTGTACGGAGCCGGGCGGGCCGCTAGTAATAATATGAGACAAAATATCAATACTCATAGTTAGAACATAACAACTTACGTCTGTCGACTTAGCTAGTATCTCAGAAATGTGAAAGTCATACGGATTAAAACTATTTCAGCGTACCGCCCGTACCGTGCTCTTGTGACAAAATTATTTCACGTTCTACAAATAATTCTGCTACTTAGGGCTGACACGAAACCAAAAAAATCTAATATCATTAAAGTCTATCCAGCAGGTCTCGAGTTTTAAGTCTAGTAATAATCAGAATTTATTTTGTACATGATAATAATTAACTCTTCGAATAAAACGTGTACTTTATACTTTACATTTTCCTCAATCACAAACTTCGTATATAAAGGGATAAATGTAATTTTTTAAATATAATACATTTCCAACTTATCACAAAGTCAATTCTCGTATAGTAATACAAACTTTTTTTTCTATAAAAAAAAATCTTAGGGACGTATCCCCGAAGGCAGACCTACCTCTTCGAGACAATCAGGGCACTTTCGGCTAGACGAAGACCGTATGTCCCTCAATGATAGGTGACGAGCCTATTGCGCATATTTAATACCAGTTCACGTTTTTTTTTTTGAAAATTGAATAAATATGTCTTGCTTTTGTTTGCCCGACCCGGGGATCGAACCTCTTGGGTTCGTTCGTCATGAAGGCAAGGCCTACACCGGACCGCCAGACCACAGAGGCATTCTGTACCTTTATCACATACGTTTTTATTTGAAGATAATACCTTGCCACCAGTAGAAAGTGCTGTTCAGCAACTTAATAATGAGCCACCGCCTTATTACTGCAGCCATTTTAACAGTGGTCGGTACTGTTGTGTTATGATATTGAGAACAGGGTAGTCGGTTATTAAGCGTAATTTGCATCTAACGCCTAATAACCCAGTAGCCTACGTACTCCTCTCTATGAAGAACTAGCGATGGTAAGAGGATTTTTTAATCTAAACTAATAATCATGTAATTAATTTGTGATTAATACATAATTTGCAAATAATCTGTTATGCCGACTATCAGGCAAATAGAAAAGAGACAAACTGCTTTTTGTTTGTCCTCGAACTAAAAGCAGTTTTAGTCTCTTTTCTATTGTCCAATGCAAAATAGTAACTCTAGAATTTTCATAAAATATTGTTTATTCATAACCATTTTAGAGCTTTTGTATGTTTAAAAAGCGTATACTTCAACTTAGTAAAACTACACAAAACCGACTCTAGTTATTTACTTCATTAAGACTTCGCAATTTGATTTTTTTATGATATTGGAAGGCAAAGAAGCAGTCGGAATTCCTGATGGTAAGAAATTAACGCCTAGAAACACCAAAGGTGATAATGCTGCGTTGCCAACCATAGGCCGGGAAGTTAGGCCTTTTGCAAAAGTAAGTTTACTTGCTACCTTATCCTCTGAACCGTAACACGTCAACGGCGAGCACTGACGTTATGGCGGCAGGAATAGATAAGGCGGTGGTACCAATCCAGACAAGTCGCTGCGAAACTCTATCACCTAGTATCACTAGTACTAGTGACGGTAAGCCTACGCCCGCCTTCTACGAGTTGACTGGCACATAAAGGCCTATTCTACAAAGTAGCCCGGACCAACACAGGGGATATAGTGTAATAAACACAAAAAATGTAATACTGTCGAATTAATAACCTCCTTCATTTTAAAGATGGTTAAAAATGAACATTAATGAAGAGTATAGTTGAGATAATAAATGGGGAAGAGCGCACTTTTAGACGTTTAACATAACTGCATTTTAATAATGTATCAAGCAATTTGGTGAGCGCCGCTACGAGTTTACAGCGACGTCGGGGAGCACGAAATATTTCTTGATTATTCACTTTTACAACACACTTAACTTTATGATAATTAGTCTAGAAAGTTCCTGAAGTTCATACCAGAATATTGAAAGTATATGTACTGGTTATTATATTATGTTGAATTTTACTAATAGTATAAATGCGGAAGTTTGTAAGTCTGGTGAAGTAATAAAAACCACGAGGTTAGTAACGTTAGAGGCTAATAATACAGATTTGATAGATATTTGTTACTCTTTCATACATAAACTACTGAACAAAGTTAGATAAAACTTTACAGAAATAAAGTTTACACATCCGAATAACATACAGGCTACAATTTATAAAAAAAGACGTGTGGCACTCGGAGACTGCCGCGGTAAAGCTATTTCATAAGCAGGCATGAGTCGCCAGATTGCAGGGCGGAGAGGGAGATTTCAAATGCGCAGTAACGCCGATACAACCAATGCTATCTATCAATGTCATAATATAATGTGATCAAAAAGTCATGAAAAGTTCTACTATTCATCGATAGATGGCGACTAAAAAGTATCACCACTGTGCCGGTCGGTCTCCACGCTCAAGGCCCACGATAGAAGCTATGCAATAGCTTAAAATATAAATTGGTATGTGGATAAAGCAGTGTTTAGGTATTTTAGTTTATGCTTAAGAGATAGTTTGGCAAATGTATAGAAATAACTAAAAAAAAGAAAAAAATCGTAATTATTAATGGCTATTAGTATTTATATGTGTTGGAATAAAGTGAAAAAAAATAGCTTATAACGAGGCCATGTGTCTTGTGTTGGGATCTTAGGTGATTTAGTTATTGTTACTACTTTATTGTTTCTAAATGTTGGAAGGTAATCAAAAAATAACCTTTTCATAAGGAACAAACCCGCTTAAAATCACTCAACAAGTACAGCTGCATTGTCATCTTTTTTTGCAAGCAACCACACGACCCTCTTGATGGTAAGAGACAATAATAGCCTATTGACTTTGTAGATGTTATAGTTGCAGAATGTTATACCTAAAGTGCAGGTCTATCAGCTAGTCTCCCCTCTGGATCAGAATACGAAACTGCCATTATCGTGGCAGGAATAAATAAGGCGGTGGATTCCTACCCTGGAAAGTTACGAGGTACTGGTTACGAGGTATCAAGCAATGAGGCTGGGCAACCGAATTTCCCAGTAAATTTATTGATTACATGAACAAAAAAGCCAATAGTGACAGGTGTAATGGCGCAGTTCAAAACATTTTTAATGCAATGTTTTAAATTACCACCACTTTTGTCGATTAAAATGATAATTATTTGATAGAGGAAATTGTCATGAAAATTAAGTGTACAAATTATTCTACCGCAATGTGGTGCGCAAACATTTTAGTATTTATACAAATTAATTATTTATACTCATTACTAGATGCATAATTTATTACACACAATACATTACTAATAGTAGATGTACTACAGATTTGTGCGGGTAGGTGGATATCTATGACATATATGCGTAACAGTTTTATTCGTTTCTAGCTGTCCCGGCGAGCGTTCCACTTGTTTTGAATGTATGGTATTAAACTGTTGTTTTCCCAGTTTTTCTTATTTTTATCTTTCTTCTTTTCTTATCTTTTAAACTTTCCCTGGACTTCTACAAATAACCAAAATTAGTTAAATAGGTCCAGCTTTTCTCGAGTTTTAGCGAGACTAACGAACAACAATTGATTTTTTTATATATAACACTCGTCGTAGCTTCCTGCTGCAGTGTAAACTTCGTTCTTACCGGCGATACAAAGAGCCCTTACGCAGTTTTTTTATGTGATAGTGATAGGTCAGCGAGCAAACACGGGTCTCCTGATTATGAGAGACAACCGTGGCCTATAGATACCACACAAGTGCGTCGTTCTCCTGCGGCCGGGATGTAAGGCCAAACGTGACGTAGTCATATCCAATCCCGAGTAACATTTTTTTTATTAGAGAATTGGATTTTTTCGAAATTCCGAATTTTCTTTTTGTTGTCCGACCCGGGATTCGAACCCGGGACCTCATGCAGTCAAGTCCAACACTTGAACCGCTAGACCACAGAGGCGACCAAAATGCACTACAATATGGTACAAACAACAAATTAAATTGTAATTTTATTTTCATAGTTAATATTTTTAAAGAAGAGTTACCTATGTCTTCTTCCTTAAATAAAGGCTTTTTATAAAAAGTTTTACTTTTAATTTGTTTTATTTGTAAGTCTTTTACTGTATAAGTGACACTCTACTGATTAAATAATAAACTATAATGAACATGCGAAAATCATAAAGCCTTCAACAGGATTAACAATCTAATCTAAATAAAGATAGTATAATAGCAAAAAGTCTCGTCCATCGCATTGAGAGACTCTCGCTTCATTCCTGGATTAAGGCCGGACTCAGAAGGCAGCAATTTTGGGGATGGCATGCAATGTGCGGAGATTCCTTAGCCTGACCACTTAAGGTTTAGGTAGAAGACGACCGTCTTTGGAATTTTGTATGTTTATGTTAATAATACACCTTGTTAAGTGTATAAATGTATAACATAAAAATTATGCCTTTTTTTTACGATAATGGAAGGCAAACAAGCAGACGGATTTCCTGATGGTAAGAAATTCATGCTGCCTAGAAACACCAAAGGTGGTAACGGTGCGTTGCCAACCTGAGACCGGAACACGTCAATGGCAAGCATTGAACATTATGGTGGCAGGAATAGGTAAGGGGGTGGTACCAATCCGGGTGAGTCGCTGCGAAACTCTACCACCTAGTTGGATGTCACGGTAAGGTTATGCTCGCCATTTACGAGCTGCCTGGCAGGAAGGCAGATGGTCTATCCCGCAAATGAGCCCGGATCAATACGGAGAAAATGCATGCTATAATTATGAACCAAAAGGTTGCCGAGAACTCAAGTTTCGTGTGAAACCACGCGTGACCGTTAGTACCAATATAATTTTGTTCCCTCCCACTATATAATAATATAGAAATGTTGAAATATATTTTGTGTGAATGTCGGGAAAACATTTGTTCATTTTATTTGAATTATTCAGTGGCTGAAACACGTTTCAGTGCACGGTCTCGTTGACCTGCTTTAGAAAAACAGGTTCATTATTTGTACTGAGTTTTAGTGCATATAAAATGCTTATATTGAGGTCTCGTCGATTTGCCCGGGGCCTCTTGTCTCGGTTTTATACAAAAATTTATATAGTATAATGATTTTTTCATTATAATTAAACTACACTAAAACTGCAAGAAAAGGACTCTAATTTTATTGCTACGTCATCTAGATTCTAGGTAAACAAAAAATCACATTATTCAGTTTAACTCAATAACGAAGGAAGTGCGATTTATATCAAACTAGCCAATCTGGCAAATTTTCTACTGCTAGATATTAACAGATATTGACAAATTGTGTCGGAAAAACTAAAGTATTGTTATTCCTGTTTTCCCTGGCAATTTCCTAGTTTTTCTCTTTTTAAGACGGGTTCATAATCTGACTTATGAAGAAAATGTTATATGAATTTAAATTAAAATACAACTATAAATAACATACAAATATATTTATATAGTATTATGTATTTGCAATTTTGGCTGCCCCATCCGTTCACGCGTGTAGCGTTGACCAAGGGGAATAAAAAATATTTTACCCCACTTATAAAAAGGGGAGGTTATATGTACTTCTTATTATTTTTTATTTATGTTAATCGATTTCTCCGTCATTTCTGAACTGATTTTTAAAGTTATTTTTACAAAAGACTTATTATGAACCACCTCTCAATCAAAACCTAAAAAATAAAAAAATCAATAAGACAAACAAATGAAAATAAAGAGTCATCGAATTCCATTTGCAATTGGCAGAGTATTCTAGTAATAAATATACAAAAAATGCGAAGTAAGAGATTCCTTCTTTTTTCGAGTCTCATAAAAATACACTGGTTTTTGATATAACAATAAAGAGATGCACTTTAAATATATGCCATAATAAGATGTTAAAACTGATGACTGAAATAATCAATTGCCTCAATGTCAAAGCTATGGTCAAGAGCTGATTGGAGTACATTGCCTGAGGATACGAAAAAATGTCTCCAATTAAATAAAAATTCACCATTTAAAACGTATTACTTTATTGGAAAAATCCATCATGGCCGACTGACGTCCAATCAGAAAATGGTTTTTACGTTCATTCTCAATTAACACGTTTTTACTTTTATTTATTGAACGATTCATTCAAACCATTTAAAATACGACATGTTTGTTGTTATTTGTTGAGATGTTGGCTAATCTGCGTATTATTTAACAGAATATATAATTTCTTTACAATAATATAACATCATTTTATTTGATAGAAGAAGGCGTTACTTTGCGGAAATCCATACTTAAGGCTCTGCTCGACCTTCGTGGAGTGCAGTCGAATTCTATTGATGATGCTTCGGTTACGAAGCGAAACGTACGTTGAGTTTTTATTAGTGTGTGTTTTGTTGGTGGCTAAAACAGTTTAGTGGTGTGTTGTGTGGAGCTGGATATATTTAAGGGTTTTAGCTTCCGGTAAGTCCAATTCATTCTTAGCGCACTATTTGCCTGTTTTGTTACGCCATAATACGTATAAATTTTTTGGCGGAAAATTTCAAATTTAAAAAAAAAACAGTTTATTTAATAAAAACGTCTAACTCCACCGACCAACCGCGATGCTCGTGCTATTTCCAAAGGGTGCCGGCATTTTTGTGATGAAAATAGATGTATGTGCTTTCGGATCTGGGTATTTATTTAATATAACAGTAACTGTTTAAGCATTTTTATGTTTCCCCGCGTTAATCCGAGCTCCTTTGCAGAATAGACCATCTGCCTTCCTGCCAGGCAGCTCGTAAAAGGCGAGCATAGGCTTACCGTCACTAAAACCGTGACATCTGACTAGGTGGTAGAGCTTCGCAGCGACTCGCCCGGATTGGTACCACCGCCTTACTATTCCTGCCCCCATAACGTCAGTTACCTTTTCTTTGTTATACTACTATTTAATAAATTTAATTATTAGTTGTTGTTATTTTTATGCTATTTTTATAATTTTTATTTTGTGGTTGTAATATTCATTTACTTAATGAAAATAAATTAAATTAATTTATTTACCGGGATTATTAAAGATTCTGTCTCCGTATCATTTAGAGTTTTTACCCATTTTGTTAAAATTATTTTAGAAGTGTAAATATGTTTTGGATAAATGTTAAATCATTTATTAATCTTGTTATAAATATGAGCTGATTGGCTAGTAAATTGTCGTGTGGCAAATGCAGATTTCCTTCTGGTTATTGGAGCCACATTATGTTTACGTCTGTTGACTATGTCCCTGGAATCATAGTGTAAAGTTTTGTGAAGCTTTAAAATTGTGTTTAAAATGTAAAGCTGTCTGACAGTCAGGAGATAACAAGCTTGGTATAGATGATACGTTGGATGCCTATATGGTTTAAAATACATGATTTTGAGTAAAACTCGTTATACTTTTTCTTATTCTAAGAACATAGTTTTTGAGGTACCTCCCCATATAGGAATGCAATGTACAAGGATTGATTGAGTCAGGGCGAAATATATCATTTTTAATGTTATTTTATCGGCTACATTTCTAATTGATTTAAAAATCCAAGTTAATTTTCGTAATCGGTTCATAAGTAATTCCAAGTGTCCATACCAAGATAGCCGCTGGTCAATTAAAACGCCTAAGTATTTAGTGTGATTTACTTTAGTTATTGTGCATGAGCAAATTTTATTGCGGTATTCATTATAGGTATGTATTGTTATACTAAAATCAGATTTTGGTTGTGTGTTATTATATTTAGTAAATGAAATGAAATTTGTTTTGTTCAAGTTTAACGTCAGTAAGTTTGATTTTAGCCAATATGAATTTTTTTTAAGCCTTTTTCAGTGGCCTGTTTCAAAGAGTCCCAAGATTTTCCATAAAACACAACTGCAGTGTAGATGACGCATAGGAAAAGACTTTACCATTTGCTGCTTTTGTATTGCATAAGCTGTTAATATATATCAGGAACAATGTCGGACTCAAAACGCTACCTTGTGGCACTCCATATATCACAGTTGCCTGTTTACTGATATATTGGCCTATTTTAACACACTGCTTGCGTTCGCGTAGGTAATCTGTGAATAAATCCAGCGGAGTTCCTCTAATGCCAAGGTTTTCAAGCCTTTTCACGAGTATAAGTACAGATACCGTGTCAAATGCCTTTTTTTATGTCTTAAAAGATGGAAATACATTTGTTGCCCTGACCTACTTGATTTACAATGTTCGACGTTAGCTCTGTGATGGCGTCTTCCATTGAAAGTCCTTTTCTAAATCAAAAACTGAGATTTAGCTAATATATCAAATTTATCTATATAATGTATCAGTCTCTTATTGATAAGTTTCTCTAGAATTTTAGACATAGCGGTAAGCACAGAGATAGGCCTGTAATTTTAAACATTGCTTATATCCCCACTCTTGTAAATCGGTGTAATTCTAGCCTGTTTTAGAGCTGATGGGAAGATACCTTGATTGAAACATAAGTTTGTCAAGTGAGTAATTATAGGAACTATTCAGACTACATTTACATTTACATTAGATACTTTTAAAAATTTGGTTGATATATTGTCCCATCTTCTACACTGTTAGTATTTCTACACTGAAGAAGTCGCGTGCTAGCACCTAGTCACTACATAGTATAAAACAAAATCGCTTCCTCTGTCCCAATGTCCCTTTGTATGCTTGAGAATTGTATGCTTTTGAACAGGAAGGTTTATAAGTATATTTGATACACGTGCAAAGCCGGGGCGAGCCGCTAGTGAGATATAAAACAAGAAACATTAATTTGAAGTAGATTATCCAGCAAATCACATCCTTGGAATTTAAATTATACATGCGTACATAAAATTGAAATGTGCCATAACAGAAGCACTGTAACGCATGTAATTTCCCCAAATGAAACATCTAATCAAATCGTGGCGCGATCAAATTTGCATCAGCGTCGGTGATTGGACGAGAAATGAAGCTCGCTGCGGTGCTCCCGTGGTTATTGATTATTCAGACTGGATTACGTGTACTAATCACAAACCAACTGTAACCACCGCTATTTAGTATTCGTCATCCATCGATCATACAGACAAAATTTATGTAAATTATTAAAACGGGTCAACGGGTTACTCGGTTTGACCCATTTTGTGGTTCTTTTACGGGTAGACAGGTTCTGATTCGTAGGTGGTTCCACAAGGAAATTCTACAAGAAAACATGTCATACATCCACAGGAAAACAAAACGTACATACTCTACACATACCAATATACATACAAAAAAACTAATACCTGGACCGATGTTAACGGGACTTTTAATGGCAGGTAGCTGATATAATAAGTAGTAACTAAGGCTAATTTTAAATTAGAAAAATCTTAACTGAGTTAATTGCCTATTACCTAAATATTATTTTTTTATTTGATTTATTTTTATGACATTGGAAGGCAGCAGCAGGAAGCAGATGGATTTCCTGATGGTAAGAAACTCAGGCCGCCTAGACACCAAAGGTGGTAATGGTTCCTTGCCAACCTGTGGCTGGGATATTAGGGCTCGAGCAACAGTTAGCTTACCAGCTACTTTATCCTCTAACCGGAACACGTCAACAGCAAGCACTGATGTTATGGCGGCAAGAATAGGAAAGGTGGAGGTACCAATACGGTCGAGTCGCTGCGAAACTTTATCACCTAGTCCGATGTTACGGCGTTAAAGACGATATGCCTATGCTCGCCTTTTACGAGCTGCCTGGCAGGAGGGCAGATGGTCTATTCTACCAAGGAGTGTCTGTTTATTGTAATATTAAAAATGTTGACAGTACTTTCACTGACATGTAGCTAATGTAATAAGAAGAAACTTAAGCTATAAACTCTAAAACATAATTAAACAAACTAAATAGTTTTTATTTTTATTTCCAGACGAAGTCACGATCGCAGCTAATAGTGAATAAGCAGTAAATAACTTGCATGAAAATACATGTGGATTATTCAGGTGGTTTCCTATAAATCTCCCAAATCCCATAATGGAAGTAACGTTGTATATATTTCAATACTTGATATTTCTATCGCACTTAGAGACGTTGTTTTCTGTTTGGATTAGGTCCGGCGCTCGAGGATGAAAGGCAGACGTAAAAATATTCACCAAGAGAAAATATAATCCTGTTCCGAATTATGGCGGCGTTATTGTATTTACCGTTATATTATATTCAATTTACTGATTATAAAACCAATTTTATATAGAAATGGAAAAATAAATATTGAAGTGAAATGTTTGTTTTATATAAACTTAAAGACTGAATCCGCGGTAAGGCATTACGCGGTTTCTGTTTCAAATGAAATTTTCTTCTTTTCTATTAGACCGAAGTGAATGTATCTTAAATTAAATTTAAAAACTACAAACTCAATTATTTGTTTAGTTAAGTCTTACGTTTAAACAGACAAACATAGTTAGAAGGTCAAAAATTTTGCTCAAATAAGAGAACTAAGAGACCTCAGCCTGGGATTCGCAAGCCATTATTAGTGTCTTTATTGTCTTTCAATGAAATTGTTTGTGTGTAACATGTATTTTTGGCGTCAGGATATGTGGCTGTTTGCTTTTTCTAATCTTAAATATTAAATAAAGAATATACTTAATTTTCAGCTGATTATTGTAGTTATTAGTTAATTTGTTCATAATCCAGTGGACACAAGGTTATGCTTGATAGTTATATTTAACGAAGGTTTTCCCAGTCTAACAGTCTATATGTATTTGTGTATGAATAAACGAATGAATGTATAGATACATGTAAGAATTAATCAATTACTGCATGTACGCATAAATAAATTTACTAATGAACTCAGACTGCAGAAACTTCATAAAATCAAAAAAAATTAAGTATTACCAGCCACATAATTTAGAACGATATTTCTAGGAGAATTATTAAGTACTTGTATAACAATTCTGCTTAAACTTAAGTTGTACATACTACCTACTAGTAAGTATACACTTCTTACTTTCTATGAGAAACTCATTAAATGCAGGTTTTTTGAAATATTCTTTTACACTAGCTGACCCGATGAATTTCATACCGCTTTAATTTCATGATACTACACACATATACATAGCAACACTTCCTTTCCTTTCTTTAGGTTTTGGCCTTCACGTTAGTATTTAGCCATTAGTCAAGTAGAAATTTGCATAAAATTTTATATCAATTTCAATTAATTTAATTAGTCATCAGTCATAAGTCGCCAGGATGTCAAGTCAGGCTTTTGGGTAAAGCGGTGGCTTGTTTACTCAAGCTCATGTAATGAGATTTGGCGGCAACGAGGAAATACACGATACGCTAATTTCTTTATGATTATTTCATTTGTGCACTTTCACTGAACAAAATTGTACCAAATGCCACCAAAATTGACTAATTTCACTCAATATCAACACGAAATTCAATAATTATGAAAAAACTTCGTTCGACCATCTTTTCTCTCGATGGCGCCAAAACTCATAGCAACACTTATCATATCCAAATATGTTTTTTCTTTCTTTTTTAAGGTTTTGGCATTCACGTTAGTATTTTGCCATTTGTCAAGTAGAAATTTGCATCAAATTTACCAATATCAGGATTCAATTATAATAAGTCATAAGTTATAAGTCGTCAATAAGTTATGTCGGGGTCTTGGGTAAAGCGGGGGCGTCATTACTCAAGCTCACGTAGTGAGATTTGGCGGCAACGAGGAAATACACGATACGCTAATTTCTTATGATTATTTCATTTATGCACTATCACTGAACAAAATTGTACAAAATACTACCAAAATTGACTAATTTTACTCAATATAAACAAAACATTCAATAATTATTAAAAAACTTCGACAATTCTCTCGATGGCGCCAAAACTCTCCAAATACGGAAACTATTCAGGAACCTATTGAAATATAGGGACAGGTAGAGCACCTTCGGAAACATGTACCGTCTCTATATATGCCGCTTTTTTTTAATTAAAAGGTGTAAAGTAATTTTACAGATCAGTGTTATTATATTTTAATAGGTGCGTTTATCACTACAAGCGTTTTAATTCACGACACTGAATAGGGGCCCTTAAAATACATGTTTCCAACTACTTGACCCTACCCTTGCACTAAATTTTAACCAAATCGGTTAAGCTATCTAGGATCTAGGTGACAAAATATAAAAGATTTATAAATAAAAAGATTAGTAAACATTGTGTAGGATCACACCTGAATATTTTACTGTTTTATGTGTCTCATTTGATAGTCAAAAACGTGTAACGTGTGAAAGGAGCGTGTCGAGTGCGTGATTGTGGCTGATCTTACTCACGAATTACTTTATGTTTTCCTAACAGCACGTGCGTGACACGAAACCTACCTATATTTTACATCTGTGCCGTGTTTCGCCATACATAACAATGGCCGAAATATAATTCTAATATCGCAGAATTTATGTCACCTCCGTTACGATTTATTTATTTCACGTGTTGTGGATGTCACGTCGTATTTCTATTTTTTTGAGCTGAAAGGCGATGTCGTATTTTATTGGGGTTTCGTTTATGTGTGAAGGTTTATTCAAGTGATATTTGTTTTGCAAATAGTTGAAGTAAGTTGCGAAACAGATCGAGGCATTTTCTAAAAAAAATATCTTCATACCCATATCCCCGAAGACATAGGCAGAGGCATAACCAGGATACCCACAACTAGCCGAGGATACTTGTGAAGTCCCACAATGTGGAAGGTGGCAAGCCTATCGCCAACCGGGCACATATCAAATCTTGAGAAACGTGTTTTTTTGTTATTAGGAAAATGGAAAAACCCAATTTTCTTTTTGTTGCCCGACCCGGGAATTTAACCCGGGACCTCATACAATCAAGTCCAATAACTTGGCCACTAGACTACAGAGGCGAATTTTTCTATGAAAATCTAACGTAAGAAAATAAATATCTATTGAAATTATGCGCCAGCTAGTACCCAAACTTTGTTGGGATTTTTTTATGTTGTTCTATTTTCAGGTATTCTTGTGTTAGGACAGTATTTGACCTAACTTTCGAGTACTTATTTACAAGCAAAGCTTGCAAGACCCCACTCGATTTCTTATATTCGAATTCAAGTAGTTTAATTAACTCAAATATACTCAGTTATATCTCCTTTACATTATACAATTACTTATACAATTAGACATTTCACTTTAAACAATAAATCACTGTTAACATATTTATTGCTTATTAGTTTAAGACTTTAACAGAATAACTACTTAAGGTTAACCTTCCTTGAACGCCCCTTAAAACGGTCTCGCTAACAGGACTGCTCGAGACTTTTACTTTTAGTATTGCCGGAGTCATAAATTTAAAGTCGACTAATTTCAAAATGTTGCCAATAGACGTGAATAAGATATCATAAGTTTGGACACTGCTTCAAATAGTATTTAATATACCTAACAGTTTTAAGAAAGCGAAAAAGAAGGCGACTGTCCTGGTGTAAGATACAACCGTCGCCTGTAGACACGTTACTGATGCGCCGGTAACCGCTATTTGATGGCTATTATCTTTGGGCACATACAAGTCTACTGGCTACTTACCCACCAGCATAAAACAAAAATCGCGTATCTACCACAACCGTTTGAAGTCGAAAGATAAAATACATAATTTAATCGCAGTGACACTGCATAAAACCGACTTCAATTTCAATGAGTAAAACATCTACGTACACAAGAACTACAGCTTTTCTCGAAGTCCCTAGAATTCCGTGATCAGATCCAGACTTGGTAATAATGGAACCACCTTGAAAGTACGCTCTTTCAAATATAAAAATAATTTTTGAAATCTATTCAAAAATGATGGAGTGATCGATTAATACACGTATAAAAATATAGAAGTCGAACGAACAGGAGAAGGTTATATCCTCTTCCTATTTTTGGAAGTCACTTAAAAACTTCATTCACTTTCCAAACTAGTAATTGAAAGTTGACCCAGAAGATGTATAAAGAATTTTAGTTCGCAACTCTTTAGAAATATTACTCGAGTACTAAAACAGACATAAAAATGAATGACAGATTACTAAAATAGACATAACAAAGAAGGTATTATTATGTCTATTTTAGTAATCTGTTACTTCTCATCAAAAACCTAAACCATCAGGAAAATAAAATGAAATACAGTGATCCTAATTAGTAACTGTAATCCACAATAAAAACCTCCATAAAGTAAAGCCTGAGCCCTTTGTTCCACCGTGTTCCGGTGCTCGTGTGTACTTCCTCTGAAAGTTTTAAAAGGCCGACATCATTTCAAGGAACGATGAGCCTTTTAAGCTCTATTAGTTTTGAGCAGCAAAATTAATCCTTAGCTGGCCGATTTAAGGTTGTTTTTTTGTTGACAATGTGCGTTTGCTATAAATCGTCAGCCGGAGCTCATACGTTTAGTGATAACCCACGTAACTCTGCCGAAACAGTCAGTTTCCGTGTTGCCGCCAGAAATATAGTCCGTTTTCCGTGCTTTACGAGTACTTCACTGAGCTGTCCCGCGTATATTACGGGAGGAGGAGAATTACGGGACACCTTTTTAAGAAAACTTTTATTTTTCTCAGAAGCTTCTTGTTAGGTGTATGTCCTAATTTATGAACAGAGAAGCTAATGTATTTTCATCTACATTTACAGTAGCTACGTCTTTAATCGTTTATTAAATTTATTTCTCCCATGAATCCCAAATAGAGACAGTTATCAAATTTTATTAAAATAATTCGAAATTAATTCCAAACCAAAAAGTTAGTTAATTTAGAATAGCATTATTTGCTAGTACTTTTGATTTTTTCAACTTGAAAGTAACAGGCTTCTTTTAGTTGAATATACCTGCACCTTAGACTCTACCTAAGATGTCCATCAGGTGGGTTTCGAATACAGTTACATATTATAAAAAAACCCACAAAAGATTTTGAAATTTCAAATAATTAAATGTTACGATTTCTTTTGTTGTGAATGTGGTAATAATTTACTAAAAATGTTCAGGATTCTTTTCCATTTATTTTTCCTCCTAAAAAACAAAAACCTATATTTATCCGATGTCCGTTATGTAAAGTGTAGAAATGTTTAGGTTGCTACGTACTTTACAAATTAAAACTATTCGGTATGCCAGTGCCAACTCTATAAGTTGACGAAGAAGATTTTACTATAATTCAATGTAAAACAAAAATTAAATAAATAAATATCCCTTATACAAGTTACACATATTGAATCTTAACCCAAAGTAATCAAATTATGTGCCTGTGATTTCTAACACTTAGAAATAATAAATTATAAACTAAATAAATTCAAAAAAACACCTACATCTAAAAAGGCATACATCTAAATGCTCGTCACACAAATTATTAGTATGTCGGGTTCGAATCCGAGCCTCGCGTTTAGTCTGTGGATTTAGACGATTACGCTAGCCCCCCGACCAACGATGCACTTAATACAAATTACACCTCTCTAGGTCAAAAAAAAATCTGAAATTTGGGATCCCCATGCAAAGGAAATAAAAGTTCCTATTTTTAGATTCATTTTGTTTGTGAATTTGCTGGAAGAATTGCAGGTAACAACTTAGGTCTTAGAGATAATAAACAAACGTCAGTTTTAATATTTGTTACTTAATATGGTAACAATTCAATTTTCTACAACAACCATGAGATAAACATTTTAGGTTCGCATTAATAGACCACTCTTAAGCTAGACACCGGAATGAAATGTGAGGTTGTGTTCAAATTTACTTAATCATCAATAAAAATAGTTTGTGCTTCAGATTCGTTTATTAAGAATCTGAAGCACAAACTATTGATGTAGCGACTCAAATAGTATCTTTAAATGTTTCAGGAGAATAATCTTTAAATGTGTTCTTTACTTTACTTGAGTGTGTGTATGTGTTCTAACGCGATCATAGACTTCGAAAACTTTTTTAACGACTCATATTTTTAAATGAAGAAACATTTGTATCGCTTTACGTATTACTTATAATTTATTATATACTACACTTTGGTAGTAATTTAAGTTTTAGCCATGATGATGCTGTTATAAGCGAAACCGGAAGGCTATTTACAAAATGATAACTTATAAGTGAAACGTAAAACAGTGCAAGTGTTACTTCCTTTAAAAATATGAATATTTGGAAGTTTTACCAAGCAACGACGATGGAGAAAATCAAATATTTTTAAAGAATTTAACAATATTTGCTATTTTACATTTTATACGTTCGACTCTTACATTTTTGTATGAATGTTGATCTATCTTTCCGTCATTTTGGAACCGATCTTATTTTTTTGAAAGTGCGTATTTTCGAGGTGGTCCTATTACCACGAAGTTTAGATGTGATAATGGTAAACCAGGGAAATTGAGGAAGATAATAAATTTTACTTTAACTAGATGAATTATTATTTAATCGAATTGGTTTTATATAGTTTTACTGAGTTCAAATTATCCCGGGTCGACCAACGAAAAGAAAATTGCATTTTTCCAATTTTTTAATAAAAAAAAAATGTTGGTCGGGATTGGAAATGTGCCCGGTTGGCGATAGGCTTGCCACCTATCACATTGTGGGACTTAGTGTCTTCGGCTAGTCGTGGGTGCCTTGGTTGTACCTCTGCCTACCCCTTCGGGGATATGGGCGTGAAGATACTTGAAGATTTTCAAATTATGAAATATATTAAAAGTAGTCCCCTGTTTTGGACCGGGCTCTTTTGCAGAATAGACTATCTGCCTTCCTGTCAGGCAGCTCGTAAAAGGCATTCATAGGCTCACCCTCACAACCACCGAGACATCTGACTAGGTGGTAGAGTTTTGCAGCGACTCGCCCAGATTGTTACCTTACCTATTCCTGCTGCCATAACGTTAGCGCTTGTCGTTCACGTGTTCCGGTTCGGAAGATAAGGTAGTATAAGGTAATAAGGTACTTACTTTTGCTTGAGGCCTAATTAAAAATAATGAAATTGTTGAAGTCGAGTTTTGAAGTTTTACTGCACTTGTCCTGTTTATTTTTATTATTACCATCTGAAAATTTTCCTTCGTTAATGAGTAGACCTGGACGAACATTGTTTTATACTTGAGGCAAACAGATTACCGAAGATCGACGAAAATATATCGTGCCGAGAGATTTCAGGAATAAAACACATGACCACAATAGCAAGAGTGAGGCAGAGGGGGTTCTTTTGGATTTTTCTTCTTACTGTTTCTAGACTGTCCAGTTATTATTCTGGAGGTCTGACCGCGAATGTTAGCCTAGACTACAGCCTCGTATTTATATTCTGGCGAGCAAAATTCCATAAGTTTCCTTGTCCTGCACCCAGAACCATACTTGATTCAATGTTTTCCATAAAACATACAATACTTACTTATTCTAGGTCCTAGCCTAGGTCTAGGTACATACTTTTACACTAGGCTGTGCATCCGACTCCGCTCCGTTCCCAAATGGCGGTACATTTTTTTAAATAGCTAAAATGTTGCTCTAATCGCGGTTTTTACAACTTCACCGAACTACAACGCCACATTTTAGCGACGCCTTAGTTTATACTACCTCGTTCCCCACTTCACCAGTATAAAATAAACGAGCACGGCGGCCACGCAATTATACACGCTACGAGTGGGTTCGCATGCACATTGCATTTAGAATTTAGGCCCTAACATTATCCCTACGTTTCTTACCGTGTATGTCATATGTTATTAATTTTACCTTAAAATGTGGCCTATTTACTCATTTTCACATTAAGTATTCAATACAAATCATTAAAACCTAATCAGGACATAAAAAAGTATAAGTTGTAAAACATAGATGCTAAAAAACCATAGGCATTAGAAATTATGAAAATCTTGTTCTTGTATACAAATAACACTATTTCTTACATAAGAAAGTAATCAGTCAATAAAATATTTCTACACATCATATTGAACAACTAAAAACATGAAAGTTTACAGAGTAGCAACCTGTTCGTTTAAGTACATAAATGTGTCTATCGTATATGTCTATCGTATCTGTCTAGAGCGGGGACGTAGTCGTCGTGCACATTGCTATTGGAAGTCTAGTAAATCTACATAATATCCTTAAATATCTCACTCTCTGGTTGCTCTTAAATTAACAGGTTTTAGCATCTTTTGTTTCGTCTATTTGTTCTCCTTTAGAAAACAAAAATAATAGTAAGGCGCATTTACAACTATCTGGAACACCTATTATAGGGTTGTAAACACATTTTCCAACAAACGTAACCTTGGGGAAAACTTTGTTTTCATCTTCCGATTACTATTCTGTCTACATGAATGCAAACTAATATTTTCACCGCCCAGAATGTCCTTAAGATAGAAAAGTTTATACACAAGCTGTATCAGCACACTGTCTATGTGGCAGGTCTTGTGAGAGCGACAGACATTTCAATTGGGTTGCGACGCCATTGCCGTCGCCGCGGGTGGCACCTCGCCAAACAGTTGTAAAGTTGGGTATAAATCGTAGAGCAGGTGCGCCGTTACTTCCTGCACACTCAATAAGCCCTCCTGCAGAAGTGGTTTACATAATGCACTAGCTGTTGTACATAGTTTCACCTACCGTATAGTGCACTGTATGTCAAACTATGTACAACAGCTAGTTCTGCCACTGTAACTAATAGTTGATGTCAAATAGCATATAAAATTTCATATCTATAATAACGCCATATCTATATCTTATCTATATATAATATGTATACATAAAAAAATCGTGTTAGTTACTATATTTTTAACACAAACATAGCTGAACCGATTTAGCTAAAAATTAACTAGGAGATAGTTTAGAACCAGGTAGTTGACCTAGTATACATTTTTATCCCCATTGTCTGCGAGAAAACTAGAAAAAAACATATTTTCGCATATAAACTCAACAAGTGGAACGAAGTTTGCCGGAGCAGCTAGTAACAAATAAGTTTTATAATTTAGGTGCAGTAAAGCTGCAAAAATCGACTACGATTTTACGATTTTACGATTTTTATTTTATGTGGCGACAGGATTAGGCAAAGCGGTGGATCCTTACCCGGGCAAGTGGCTGCACAGCACTTTACTAGTGAAATAAAAAAAATAATATAAAAATCAATGCCACTTTTCATTGCAATTTTATAACTCAAAAACGGGCTCCCCTACTCAGACCAGATGTTTAGGCTTTGTTCGGACTATTTAGTAGATAGTTTATTTGAAGTTTGCATAAAATCGGTCGAGCGGTTCTTTATTTATTACATGCTTTGTAACAAATAATTTCAAAAAATGGCGGATCATTTTTTTATGGGTATTTTTCAGTCAAATTCAAACTTTTTTTAAATGACAGCACAATCCTCGCTGTCATATAAAAATTTTATCAGTTGTTTTTTTTCTTTTTTTATTTTGTTGTGTTATGTCATATAGGTAACGAAGCACATACCGGGCCGCTTGTCTTATATACAGGGTGTATTTGACACCGTAACGAAAAATTCTGTGGTAGTTTAGATAAATATCAGACTTACAAATTCCTTTTACAGTTTTTGTCGGAAACAAGTGGTTACATATTTAGCAGTTTTTCAGCCCGCAATGTATAGCGAACAAAGTATATGCATTAAGCCGCGCGTTATAAGCTGTAAGTGCCGACCTAATACGCTGTTCTATTACATTGCTGTTTTAAGCAAAAATGTGTTATTTATTAGATATTAAATAAAAATCAAGTTGCGTTAGATTGTATTAATGAGTAATAGTGAAATCAATAAAAAAAATACAATTTTTTTTAAAAAAAACATGAAATTTTCGACACAAAATTCCAACTACATATGCCTGTCTATCATATACAGAATCCATGGTTGCATTTTTCGTTACGCTGTCATCTACACGGTGTTTAAAATTGACGTGTCACAAAGTTCGTTCCCGTACTCCTCCGTAACGGCTTGAACGCTTCTCATTAAATTTCGTGATCATATTTAGTAGTTCTGAAAATCAGCCAACATCTATTTTTTGTAACCCTAAGTGATGAGGGTGAATCACAGAAAAAAAATAACAGAACAACGTTTGCCGGGTCAGCTAGTATAATATATTAAATTGTCTTGTCACAATGTTCGTTCCCCTACTCCTCCGAAACGACTTGACCGATTCTCATTAAATTTTATGAGCATATTTAGTAGATCTGAGAATCGGCCAAAGTCTATTTATCATAGCCCTAAGTGACAAAGGTAGCTCATCCCAAATTTTTTACTAAAATCACATTAAAAAGTAGCAGAACAACGTCTGCGGGTCAGCTAGTATAGTATAACATGCGGATAAAGGCGCAGTGTATTGAAATTACAAAAATGGTAATACCAAAACAACTCTTATTTTCCTTGTAAGTAAATTATACATGATTCAAAGTTAATACGAACTATTTTAGCATAAAGTAAATGAACCATTTTAGAACAAGGTTTATGAAATGGCGTTAATTACACTCTATAGCGGGAAATTAGTGAGATGTTATAACTGTTGCTCAAACTTTAACTAAATATTTGTGTTGAGAAAATAGTATGACGTCTAAGTAAAATCTAGATTTATGTATAGAGTCTTTACCATAAATTGCTACAGATGCGTTCTGTTATAACCCCGAGCTGTAGGCTAAAAGGCTTACTTCAGTGCTCCGCCAACAAAACCCTCAAAAGTGCTGGTGAAGCGTCCTTCCATTCCTATAGCGACACCCAGTCAGTCTCCGTTTACAATCCTACCAGACAACTCCTGTAATATATCCTTACCAGTTCCACTAGTTCATGTATTTTTAATAATTATAATTTGTATTTAAAGTTTAAATATAAGTGACCAAATATTTTTTTTTAAACTTAAATCCCGAGGCCCAGTGTAAAATTTCGTTAATTTAGGTATTGAAATCTATAGCGTTTCTGGTCTGAAATTTATTTCCTTATTTACCAATACAGCTGTCCGTTTAGAGTTTTCATTCATACAAAAATAGTTTTTGCAGATGTTAGATAATTTTAATCGCCTCTGTGGTCTAGCGGTCCGGGTGTTGGACTTGACTGCATGAGGTCCCGGGTTCGAATCCCGGGTCGGCCAACACAAAGAAAATTGGATTTTTCCAATTTTCTAATAAAAAAAAATGTTGGTCGGGATTGGAAATGTGCCCGGTTGGCGATAGGCTTGCCACCTATCACATTGTGGGACTTAGTGTCTTCGGCTAGTCGTGGGTGCCTTGGTTGTACCTCTGCCTACCTCTTCGGGGATATGGGCGTGAAGACACTTTTTTTTTTAGATAATTTTATTAACCTTAACTCATGGTTAGAAATCTGAATTCTTCTTCTGATTCTGAAAGGTTTCTAAACAAACGAGTTTCCTGATTTCAGAAAATAAATCTCGTCTATAGTTAAGAAATAAGAAAGTAGTGGTAATAATGTTTAAAGAGTAATGGTGTTTGATGGTAGTCTACCAGGTACTGATACAAGAGTTTTAGTTGATGATACTGAAGTGAATGAAATTGTATATCCTGCTTGTGCTTTTAGAAGGGATGAAATCTACACTGTGGATATAGAACGGAGAGTGTGTGCAGTGAATTGTGTGAATGAGACGGTGAGTAAGCTATTTCAAAGCGTGATTTTGAGTCAAAAAGCTAGACTCGCTTTGTATAATTCGGTGCTTATCCCGACGTCATTGTATGAGAGCGAGTATGTCAGAAAAAGGATGAAAGTAGAAGAAATGCGGTCGAAATGAGAGCGCTACGGAAAATTTATGGTGTTACGCTCGCTGACCGCATTCGCAACATGGAGGTTCAAGAAAGAGTGGAATTGAAAGAAAGCGTTGGTGTTCAAATGCGAGAGGACATGCTCCGCTGGTTGTGGAAAAATTACAGATGAAAGATTGACAAAGCAGATATACAATACAAATGTGGATGGATTTTGATACCCGGGGAGACCAAGGTTGACATTTTGCGATCAGATCACTCGGATAACATCCGACAGTGGTGTCAAGACATTGAGTCCTTCCTTTCCCTCCTTTACAGCTGTATTTGCTGCTGTGTATGTTGGTACGAACTATGATATATCTTGGTACACAATTTTGCTAGTGATCACTACTATGAAATAATTCATACATGTTAAAAGAGAATAAGACTTAATATTTTGGAACAATTAGAAACCATAAAGTACTGTGTCCAGAACATTGTTGAATGAACAAATAAATACATCGAATTCCCCATTATTACGAATTTTTACAGCAATAGAGTCGCACATAAACACACAATCGATTCGTGAAGCGATTACGAATAATTGATTTTGGGCTGTTTGGTCTATATGCGAGCGCAATCGAGGCGGCGGCAAGTCCAGTCTAGTGTTTGTACGGTACGGTCGATTACCTGAGGATTCCTCGGTGTCGAGGCGAAACGTACGTCGAGTGCGATTTGGTGTTCTCTGTGGTGAGTTCTTCGACAAAGTTGGCGAAGGACGTGACAAGTGGTTTTGTTTCCCATGTTCGGACTCTATTCGTGATCTGGTCGCGGAGGTGGGAGGTGGGAACTTTAGGTAGGGTTGTTACATGCGAAGGACGTGTTCTTCCTTTATTCGTGTTCTGGTCGCTAAGGTGGGCGGTGGGTACGTTAGTTAGACTTGTCACATTCTGTGTCATTGGGAGAATTATTTGCCACAATAGTTACACTGTTTACGCGGAATTAGCAAAATAAAGGCTTATTTTACATCTATTTTAGCGTAAAGTAACGCCTGATTCAATAAAAACAAATTGTCCGGACTAGTCAAATTCTTCTAAATTGTTAGAACTTCCATCTTGTGAACGGAATTATAAGTAACTGTACAAACGAGACATTGAAGAATCGAAGATCTTGAGAAAGATCTTGAAGGTCAATGCTATCAGTTTTACAAGTCATTGAATTGACTGATAGATAACTTAGCATGTACATTTTTGTCTGATGTTCACTGTTATTTTCATAATTTACTAACATCTATCTCTAACCATTTCTATTTTGAATGCATCTCTCTTAGCTCACCATGGGTATGTTTCTTCTGGTTTGCAATATGGGATCCCCATTTGGGGAAATTCTGTAGAATTAATTAGAATATTTAGAGTACAAAAGAAGTGTATACCGGCGATATTTTTTTTATGTTATTGGAAGGCAAACAGGTAGACGGATTTCCTGATGGTAAGAAATTCAAGCCGCCTAGAGACACCAAAATGATAATGATGCGTTGCCAAACTAAAGCCGGGATGTTAGGCCTCGAGAAAAAGTAAGTTTACCGGTTACCTTATCCTCCGAACCGGAACACGTCAACGGCAAGCGCTGACATTATGGTGGCAGAAATAATAAGTAAGGCAGTGGTACCAATCCGGGCGAGTCGCTGCGAGACTCTACCATCTTGTCAGATGCCAGGGCGCTAGTGACGGTAAGCCTATGCTTGCCTTTTACGAGCTGCCTGGCAGGAAGGTAGATGGTTTGTTCTGCAAAGGAGCCCTGACTAACACGGGGAAAGTATATGGCGTGAGTTAGTTACATTCATGCAAACCACTTTTTAAGTCGTTCAAATTTTGCCTTTACCTTGCTTATATAATTTGGCTGTATGTGTTTTTGAAAGTAAACATCCTCATTTGTTTCAAACAAATGCTTAAGTATTAGAAATTACACACTTCAGAAATAGTAAGAAACTACATGTGTCTAAATATTCATGAAAATAATATATATTACCTAATTCCTGATAGTCTGAAATCATTTTCTGTAAAAATGTTTCGAAATAAGGTATTTGATTTGCTATTATAAAAAACATATAATAGTGTAAAAGATTTTCTTGCCGACAAGCATTAATAAATAAAATAAATTTAACCTAATTTAAGTAATAAAATCATGGTTGCCGAGGAAGTTGCGTTGCTCCTGACTGGCTAGGTTTGGAAACGGTGGTAATAAAGGCATATAGGTAATAGGCCTGCTTGCCGGGGAGTTTGTTTTGCCGTTTCTTTCTTGAGTGGCTAGGGTTAGAAATGGTGGTAGTTTACGGTAGTAGGATTAAAATTAATCTACCTTTGAAATTATTTGTAATAAATTATGAAGCTTACTAAATATATAAATAAATAAAATGTCTATTAAAAATATAAATAAGTGCTGTGATTTAAATGTTAAAATGTACATAAATATTTAATTTCTTTAAATTTAATTAAATATTTGCACACCACAATGTGGTAGAATATGTTGTATTCTTAAATATATCTTTGTAACAACTTTTTAACACATAAATTCCGCAAATATAGAATTTTCACTTTTCACAAAGAGAGAGAAATAATGTTGTAGTTAGCCTTTTTGCATTTTCGAAGTTCGAATACCGAAACAACTTGACCAATTTTAAAACATAGTTTGATCTAGATATCATACAACAAATTCAAGAAGCACATGCTACAAAGCATTACCATTTCGATTTTGCAAGGCTTTGATAATATTAGAGGACGGTATGATAATGAAGCCTTACTTTCCTGTCACGTTTCGCATATCTCGCGGTTTGGTTACTGTAACATTATGTCTCTACTTAAGGCGCTATACGTCTCAAATATGCCGAATAGTCTTCACAATTTCTAAAACTAGACCTTTGAGAATGCATAAATTTTTATGTGCTTTAATAGTTCATAAAATTCTTTAGGTGAGTTTGGAAACCAAATCACGTTTGAAAAATTTTAGTTTTATTATTTAGTAATCGTAAAATTTTACAAAAACCGTTTTTTTAAATAAATGAAAATAAATTATTATCGTTACATTTGCAGATGCGCACGCTGTGGATGTATATATAATATGTAAGTTTTTTTTATAAATAAGTTAATTGGGATTACTTATATTTTTTCTGTTCATTTATTTTCAACACAAACGAATGCATTTTTTTCTAGAGAAGAGATGTTCAAAAAATGTTTATTGTACAAATTTATGATTTTTTTGTATCGAGCCAAAGTTGTATCGAAACACGGTTATGTTTCGACTTCCAAACTTACCTAAAAAGTTGTGAACTCTAATAGTTCACATAAAAAGTTGTTGTTAACTATCCATTCTTAGAGATCTATATTTAGATATTCGTGAGGACGTATCGGCCTATTTAGGAAGTACAGCGCCTTAACGGTTCAGAAATTCACTAGATAGAAGAGGATAGAAAGATCTTATCGTGGATTTCATATTTTATGCCAATTTTACTTGCTCTTAGACGTGTTCATTTAGGAGTAGATATCGTGGTGGTTTATTGCATACGAGATCTTTAGTGAATATTGGTCCAAATATGGCGTATTCGCTTTATTATATCGATAGGTTCGCCTCTGTGGTCTAGCGGTTCAGTTGTTGGAGTTGACTGCATGAGGTCCTGGGTTCGAATCCCGGGTCGGGCAACAAAAGAAAATTTAGATTTTCCAATTTTCTAATAAAAAAAATGTTGCTCGGGATTGGATATGTGCCCAATTGGCGATGGGCTTGGTACCTATCACATTGTGTCTTCGGCTAGTCGTGGGTGCCCTGGTTGTGCCTCTGACTACCTCTTCAGGGATATGGGCGTGAAGATATTTTTTTTATTTTTTTTTAAATAACGATAGGGTTTCTTAAGTTATCTTAAGAATTTTTTTAAGAACTTTAGTGCCCTCTATCCTCCGGTGTAAAAAATGGTTGCCTGTAAAATCGGTTTTACGGGCGAAGATTTGATTTTACGTGACAACGTCTTTTTCTCGGTAGAATATTTATTGATATGAATATTATTAAATTGCACAATAGGAACAAGGTTACAAGTTCAAATCCTGTCTGGGGCGAATTTTTTTTCTTTCTTTAAAATTTATAGGAACAAGGAATTGAATGAAAATAAGAAATGCACAAATTTTAACTATAGAAATATATTATTATGTTTACTAAAACATTGTACCGGTCCGGCGGGCCTCTCTCTCGTTCGGTAACTCATCGTAACAGACGTTAGCGGGCGTTACACTTTTTCAAGAGCGACTCCGAGCCACAACCTAATTTAAGACGTTGTCACGTCAAAAACTTCCAGTACGTTGTTTCACTATAACACTATAAATTTTAATTTTTTTAATTTTGTATAAATATTTAATGTTGACTAGGTGAACCGAAAGACGCTGTACTGTCTTAACTATGACTTTTATGAAATCTCCATTCGCATGAAAATAACTAACATAACAAAGACGAAGTAGCAATATCGGTCCGTCCGTTCACGCGTGATGCCATGACCAAGGTAAATTCGGATTCCTTTTTTGTATACGTATAAGACTAGACGACCCAGTAAACTTTGTGTCGCTTCACATTAACAGCTAGTAACTGTTTATAAGAAAAAAATGATTTGTTGTCTTTCACACTGTCCCTGAGGTTTCCCTGGTTTTTCTCTTCATAAGAACCTTCTCCTGATAATAACAAGCATAATAGCATAATGGTCCACCCGTTTAGGCGTTTAAGTGTTGACCATGGGAAAGTGAAATTTTATTATACGAGTAAATAGACAAGTTTACTTCGTATCGCTAGGCATTAGAAGCTACTAACTGTTTGTATAGATTGAAATATAGTTTTCCTGATCTTTGGCGTATTTTCACAGTTTTTCTCTTCATTTGAACTTTCTCCTAACTGTTTAATGAGTAACACAACAAAAAATACTTCGCAAAATTGGCCAATGCCTTCACGCGTGATGCAATGACCATGGGAAATTGGGATCATGGAATATAGAAAGATAGACGAGGGAAAATAAGTAAAAAGGAGAACCACTCATAAAAAACGAAAATTGAAAAAAAAAACAATTATTTGAGTTGCCTAACATGGATATTGAACTCGGTAATGTATGTAATCAACGCTAACACGGGCCATTATACCACTGAAGTAATGACGTACTTAGACTTATCTACTTACTTAAAAACATATTTTAAATCCTGACGAATATATGTAGTGTATAAAGATTTTATGTAATACGAGGCTTAAAATAAACCCTTATGTTACGATCGAAACAAACAATGACTAAGCCGTTTAAGAAGGAGGTTAAACAGGTTTTTCTGAAGCCAATATTGCCTTTTCCTTGAGTGACTCGATTCTGGACCAACCATCTATCTTGAAGCTAAGTGTTTTTTGTTCAGGATAGTGTCATATTTTTTTCTAAGACCTCTTAATTTTATAGACACACTAGCTGACCCAGTATACGTTTTTCTGCTGTATATTTAATGTTATTTTTGTAAGACAATTGGGTTGAGTCACCCTTATCACTTAGCGGTATGAAAAGTAGATACTTTCCGATTCTCAGACTTACTGAATATGCATATAAAATTAGGTGAAAATGGGTACAGCCGTTTTGGAGGTGTACGGTTATTAACATTGTGACACGAGAAGTTTATATATAAGATTTATTTCATACAAATCAGTTATATGTTTCTAAAATTCACAGTAACAGAGATTTTCAATCAACTTCAACTTAATTCAATAGTATCAGCACCTTTTGTCAGTCTCAGGATATGACGACCCCATCGCCATCTTGTAATAAATTCGTAACTAAGATTACTAATTTATTTCACTAGTGCAGTTAGACTTAACTAGCTCTTAGTATTCTGTGCAGTAGCTATCATGGATTTAGGCAGTGAGAAAACTATGTGGACCGTGCAATACTTTCAAAGTACTTGTATCACGCTTACCTATTTCTGTCGACGCAGTGTCAGTGCTCGCCATTGTCGTGTTCCGAGTTGATTGCTGGAGTTTGGAGTGCCGGGCAGACTTGCGAACGAGGTATTGAATCTTGACCTTCAAATAGCCACCACCAACATTTATAGCGTCTATCAGCGACAGTTGTCTCTTACCATCAGGAGTAAGTATTTTCGGTCTTGTCACAAAATGAAATGTTTGAATTCAAATTCATACGTGGAAAATCTCATTTTATCAGTAGCAGAGGTTCCTCGTTTATCAGGCTTCGACTTATCCGGCTTTCAACATGTAATTAAATAACATTAGGGGTTTCATTCTTTCGTTAAACCATTTCATTTTCTCTTCAAGATGTTTCCCGTCAGAGCTATGTTAGAAGTTGGCCCAGTTTTCAACCGCTAAGCAATAGAGTGATACATATTCATGAACAGATGATACACAATCAGATTTTCTCTAATTTAGTTCAGTAGTTTAGAACAGAATTAGTTTTGGTTCAAAGTAGCATTATAAGTATTAAAGTGTAAAAATTGCGACGTAGAGAAATGGGACCACTTTTTTAAAAGTAGTACAACTGTGGTGCCAGTCCATTTTTTTGGAAGTCAAGCAGTTAAAAAGGTCCAATCACAACTTTCTTTCAATCCCACTCTTTCTCGGCTTTCACTCTTACGAATGCGGTGAGCGAGAGTTACACCACAAATTTTTCTTAGCGTTCTCATTTCGAGCGCATTTATCCTACTATCATGCACTGATATTCCCTACTCTCGCTTCCATACCATAACGTTGGGATAAGTATAGAATTATGTATAGCGAGTTTAGCCTTTTGACTCAAAACCTCGCTTTGAAATAGCTTACCTAACGCTTCACTTACACTATTCCTTGCACACTCTCCTTTCCACATCCGCGTTGGACCTTCCATTCCTGATTTTTAAATGATCTTTAAATATGAAATTTCAAAAGAAATTTAAATGTTAGACATAAGTGACGCTGCGGTTATGCTACACCGTAATTGTAGGTATATTTGTATGTTATCCATTACCAATGCACTACATCAAAGTTGCAGATGTAAATGTAGCTTTTACATTATTTCAGTGTCAGTGAAATTCCGATCAATCTGTGGGCCGAAGTTGAAGTTAATATTGCTAAATCTTGTTTTGTAATAAAGTAAATGCGATACTAAAAATGTAAAGGGGTGTTCTTATTCAACACCCCTGTAAGAACTTCTTATTCAATCGTCGGTTAATGCTTAAGCTGATGATTATGAAATTCGTTGATGATCTAAAGTGGGATGTAGCTTTTATTCATTCCGATTCCGCCCTTCCACAATGGGTTCCCATTAAAGAGCCAAATAACTGTTGTAGGTGTTGATCAGGGCTCCCTAGCAGAATAGACCATCTGCCTTATGTCTATAACATAGGCTTTCCGTCACTAACACCGTAACATCCTACTAGGTGGTAGAGTTTAGCAGCAACTCCCCCGGATTGGAACCATTACCTTACCTATTCCTGCCGCCATAACGTCCAACGCTTGCCATTGACGTGTTCCGGTTCGGAGGATAAGGTAGCCGCTAAACTTACTTTTGTTCGAGACCTAACATCCCGGCCTTAGATTGGCAATGCACCGTTACCACCTTTGGTATCTTTAGGCGGAGACCATTTTTTACCATCAGGAAATTGGTCTGCTTGTTTTGCCTACCACTATCATAAAAAAAAAGATAGTGAATATTACCACTACATAAAAAAGGTTTTTAAAGAAAATTAATTTTTTATTTAAGTCATCTTAACATAAATTCTAAAACCAAATCTTTCTATCTCATCTAGACCCTTATAACCGTCAAAGGGTACAAAAATACTGAGAGTCGAAGAATTTTTTTAGTAACTAACTAACTATCGTACAAATTCGAAAACCAAATTATTCCGTCTCATCTAAATCCTAATAACTGTTAAAGGGTACAAAAAATACCGTGTCAAAGAGAATTTTTAGTTGACTATTAATCATTTGCAACCCCTACTACTTATTTCCAAGCAGTTGCAAACCAGATTTATTACCTAATAGAATAAGTATCAAGGCCTAATCTCAGTCATTACGTACTACAGTATCATCTCATGGAAACGCGTGACATTTATTCGAGGAGGGGAACAGTTTGAAGTGTCCCATTAACTCACGACGTTAAATCTCATTTGTCTTCAGCGAGGAGTGCGAGATTACCGTTGAGACATTGGAAATTTCATATATTCCCAAATTACTCGTTACTCGCGGCTTACTTTCGTTTAAAGACTTACCATTAAATACATTTAAAAGTGTCATAAAAGTATCATTCAAAAAATTCATAAAAAAAGTTTCTTTACGCCCATTTCCGCGAAGACGTAGGCGGAGGCACCACCAGGGCACTCACGACTAGCCGAAGACAGTAAGTCACTCAGTGTGATAGGTGGCAATCCTATCGCCAACCGGGTAAAAATCCAATCACGGTAACATTTTTTTATTAGAAAATTGGATAAAACAATTTTTTTGTTGCTCGACCCGGGAATCGAATCTGGGAGCTCATGCAGTTAAGTTCAACGCCTGGACCGCTAGACCATATCATAGGTAAGTTTAAACAGATCCTCGATGGTTTTGAAAAATTAATTGGATCGGTAGGTGTCGCTGCTATTGATATATTACCAAACTACGATTACTTTTAGTCATGACCGTTGCTAGGCCAGTGTATACGCAGCCTATAAAAGTGTTTTGGAATAACGCCGACTGGTCAACAATGACAATCATCATCGCGCTCTTGACAAATGACGCGCTGAGATGCCAGTGCCAATAGTCAGCGTGACTAAAACCAGCCTTAGTCTGTGCGAAGTATAGAGTCTAGTTAATTAAGACTAATCTATGTCTTTAAAATAATCAATGATGATTATGTCGAATTTTTTTTTATGATATTGGAAGGCAAATAAGCAGATTTGACGCCGCCTAGAACCACCAAAGGGGGTAATGGTGCGTTGCCAACCTGAGGCCGGGATGTTAGGCCTCGAGCAAAAGTAAGTTTATCGGCTACCTTACCCTGCAAACCGGAACACGTCATGACGTTATGGCAGGAGGAATAGGGATGGCGGTGGTACCAAACCGGGTAAATCGCTGCGAAACTCTACCACCTAGTCAGGTGTCACGGTGTTAGTGATTGTAAGCCTATGCTCGCCTTTTACGAGCTGCCTGGCAGGAAGGCAGATGGTATATTCTGCGAAGGAGCCTGGACCAACACGGGGAATGTCGAATTTTGTTAAAAATCAGTGAAGGGTCTATTACACTATGTAAACTTATAATCTATATTATAGTAGCTCACCCGATAGACGTTGTTCTGCTATTTCTCAATGTAATGTGATTATAG
>NJDC01007035.1:175548-193861 GCA_002245475.1 Calephelis virginiensis | reverse complement strand
AAAAAGTTTGCAATCTATAATATTTCCACAATATAAATACCTTTGATTTGTTTACGTAATTTTTGATTTACTTACTGACGTATTTTCTTACTTTCATAACTATATACTGAAATATTCGATTATGTAACAGTATAACTAAAAGATGTGGAGGTAATATGTGTTAAAATCAGTAAGTAGAAGAGTTTTCCGTATTGCCAAAGTGCAATTGCCATAATATTAACAAAGTTAAGCCATAATAGGCTATATCCAGTGTATTAAATAGTTTAGTTAATTCATTATATTAATATGGAGTTGTAATTACGGCACGTGTGCGTGACGCGTTCTCGCAATATTAATTAAGCTAAGGCAATTGTAATTAAATCCAAATGTAATTGTATAATGCGGTGGGCTTAAGTAATTTTATACTTACTTTAGACTCAGGATAGATATTTCATTTTTATTGGCTCTTAACATTTTTATTGGATTTCAAATGACTGGGATTTATTAAAATACACAATACACTTGGAAAATCATTATTATCGTTCACATAAACACCAAACCAAAGGTTTGCCGACCAAACCAGATCAAAGGTTTGCCGTTAAAAACAATAATAGCAACGAGAAACAAGAAACAAACACGATTGTTATTAAGCTTCCAAATAAAGAAGACACATTCTTCTTTTTATTTTTCTAACAAACTACCTTACCATAGTCTAAATCAGATGAAAAAAAACATTATTTTGAAATTTGTAGTGTATGATTAAACATGTAGACGCATACCGTCACGAGTCACATTCCGAGGCAAGAGGTAAAGCTAAGAAATACAGAAATTTTAATTATGCTAGGGTTAGAATTTTTAAACGATCTTTAAATCTAGAAGAAACACTAATACTAGTAGCAAGTGCTGATGCCATTATTTACAAGCCGTTGAAGGACTCTACCAACTCTAACTGCACTAAGACGCTGTAATTGATTGCAATATTGGAACTAACCGATGTTTTTAAAATACTCACTTTCCTTTTTTTTGAAATTACAATGATCTGAGGGTTATTTTATGATTTTTATTAAAAAAAACATGTTTTGTTTTTTGAGATCACACTTTCTATTTTAATTTATATAACATTCATACATAAAATTTAACTAAAAAATATATACGAGTATAATATGAACACACTATTTTATGGAATTTTCAGTAAAAAAGTCACTGTTATTTAAAAAAAAATTTAACACGTGATTTGATAAAAATAAATATTGTTTAATAAAAGTAATCAAATTTAATAATAATATTTATCTTAGTGCTTGTTTAGACTCGAGTTTCGATTTTAAACTGCAAATTCTGTTAGCCATAAACAAAAGCGGTGTCTTGGTGGTATCATTATTAGTTTTAGTATCATCTATCACACAAGTTAATAAGCGCTTGTCTCTCCTAGAAATGGACACGGAGGTAAGAAAGAAACCCTTGAAAATGCGGCTTTAAGAGTGACTCATTAATTTTTTGCTCGTTATCGACTCTAACTCGACGTCTGCACAGTGTATGAGTAAGGCGTGTTTGTTAAAGTACTAAACAGGATTTTTCACTCAAATCCCATACATTATCATAGATATTGCAAGCTTGAAAGCTTATCATTATTACTACTACGTGAAAGTCTACGACGCGTAGATATTAAATGCTACGACGTAGGGGATTTGTTTTCATTAATGACGCAAACGTCTACGATACTTAAGTGAATCTACACTTGTGCGTACATTGGGGATTTGTTTTATTAGTACGAAATGGACGTCGACGAGGTCAGGGTATTAGGCGTCGAGCAAAAGTAAGTTTACCGGCTACCTTAACTTCTGAACCCGAACACTTCAACGGCAAGCATTGACGTTATGGCGGCAAGAATAGGTAAGGCGGTGGTACCAATCCAGACAAGTCGTTACGAAATTCTACCACCTAGTAGAAAGAATGTCACGGTGTTAGTGACGGCCTATGCTCGCCTTTTACAAGCTGCCTGGCAGGAAGGCAGATGTATAGTATACAAACATCATGAACATTTTTCCTGTGCTATAGCATTGTTCCTGTTTTAAAATCTTAAATCTACAAAATCCAGTCTAGATCTTAAAACCATAGTAATGGTTTGAAACAAAAACGTGAAAATTGTTGGCATTCATTAATCATGTTTCTAGCGTCCGGTGATTAATAGAAGTAAATGGCCAAACCCCGGAGCCAGATCAATTATGTGCCATATTGCCTGAGGCTGTTCCATACATACACATATTGCGGAAATTCTTATTAATGTTTCTCTTGTTTACATTCAAGTAATCATCTTTAGGGCAACACTAATATTAATGGCAACATGTGTTTATGTGGCCCCGAAATCACGACCTCTTACCGAAATTTGTACGCTGTTACGTTATATAGTACCTATCTATAGTGTAACATACCTAGATCAGGACACTACATAATATTTATTTAAAATACTTACATGATTTCCATAGCGTTACTCTGAAGTGTATGTACTCCTAGGTATTAATTACCCAATTCTGTGCTGAAAGAATCAATAGCCAGCAACTCCGTAGTATAACGTATTAAAGTTTTATGTATCTACCCACTATAAAATGAATTTATGTTAACAAATCAAAAATATTGTTAAGTAGTTTAAGTTTTAGTCCTGATGATGCTGTTATAAGTGAAATCGGTAGGCTATTTACAAAATAATAAATTGTAAGTGATACGTAAAACAGTACAAGTGTTTCTTCATTTAAAAGTATAATTGGAAGTTTTACCAAGCATATTCAATTATATTATATTCAAATATACTACTAGGAAGTCAAAGCACTATGGCTATATAAGGCGCGGGCTTTAGATCGCTACTACAGACACGTTGTACATATTCATCGTGTTTTTATTAATATCACCAAATTCGTTTGCTTGATTGCCATACATAACTAAGATAGTTAAGAAACGATGAATAATAAAATTATCCGAAGTCTGAACACAACTTGTCAACCATTTATATCGTCGAGTCTCTTAACGCTTTGTAAGCTTACAGAGTGTTGAGTTTCAATATGCTCGCATATAACCTTTTAGACATGAACTTGGATTTTATAAAAGTAAGTCTTCCGTATAACTCAATTTAAAAACGGAACAGAATAGCGAATTTTGTAAAATTTAAAATATAAAATGTACATAGTAAGTGAAATAGTGGTAACTTAATCACATTTTATAAATTATTTTTTTGTATCTTGTTTTAACAATATCAATCAATTGTTATACTTGTAAAGTTTATGTTTACAAAATTAATAGTGATTAGAAACAACATTTCAATTATTTAAAGGCCGCGAGCGGTTGTGGTTTTGAACCGTTTCCGAATCTAACAAAATCTAATCTAACTTTGTGTCAGAAATACAATTTCGATTCGTTGAAACCGAAATGAGTTTGGGGAGTTTTTGGTACGTTTTACACTAAATCGAGGACCTGCCCTGTGAATTAACACTTGCGAAGTGTTTTTATTTGTTTTTATACCGCGCTCACACTTTGTTTCCTGATTCTGTAAAATAATACTAACTTTACAAACTGTGTGTATTTGAAAACTTTATATTACATTCTTGTCGCCTCTGTGGTCTAGCGGTCCAAGTATTGGACTTGACTTCCTGAGGTCTCGGGTTCAAATCCCGGGTAGGGCAAGAAAAAGAAAATGTGGTATTTCCAATTTTCTGATAAAAAAAAAATGTTGCTCGGGATTGGATTTGCGCCCTATTGGCGTTAGGCTTGCAACCTATCACATTGTGGCACTTAGTGTCTTCGGCTAGTCATGGGTGCCCTGGTTGTGCCTCTACCTATCCCTTCTGGGATATGGGCGTGAATATACTTTTTTCTTTCTTATTTCTTATAATTTTTATTTGATATTTGTTGTTGTTTTGTTATGTCACATATAGCGAATAAGCATGTGGCTTTCATGAAGGTAAGAGGCAAGCATCGGCTATAGAATGTATTACTCTATTTCTAGTTCATTACTATCATAAAAAAAATCTTAAATCTTAATCTTAAATTCGGGATTTTAATCCACATGTGCAATTCAACCTGATCCTAGCTAGTGGCGAATTTCAATAAACTAAGAGATAGGGCTACTTTAGATCAGTAAATAGACAACCACTGTTATTTTTTAATAATTAACAAAATTATATCACCAACAAAAATCTAGTAGATTTATCTTATTTATTTCTTACCGTAGATAGGTTATTGAAATATGTAGAAGATCGATAAGAAGTAAATTTTCTATTTTATAACAAGGCACACCACTAGTTCTATATTTCTTACTTTTGTGCCTTAGGCGGCGTTGATTGAGTAATATCATATTTTGGTTTTTGTATTTATATCTCCTCACTAAACAAAACTTACAATGAAGCTGGTTCTAAATTTGTGTTTTTTTAATTAAATCTTTCTAGTAGGTTTTTGTCCAAACTATAGTATTGTTCTGTTGATCAACCCATAACTTCCCGTCGAATTGTCATACGGACAAAAACTTATTGACATTTAATTTACTATGATGGAGAGTGACAAAGTTATTTTAAAGTATCTTCACGCCCATATCCCCGAAGAGGTAGGCAGAGGCACAACCAGGGCACCTACGACTAGCCGAAGATACTAAGTCCCACAATGTGATAGGTGGCAAGCCTATCGCCTACCGGGCACATATCCTATCCCGAGCAACATTTTTTTATTAGAAAATTGGAAAAACCCAATTTTCGTTTTGTTGCCCGACCCGGGATTCGAACCCGACCCGGGTCATGCAGTCAAGTCCAACAACTGAACCGCTAGACCACAGAGGCGATATTTTAAAGAGACAGATTTATTTAGAAGAAGTCTAATTTGATTTCGCTTATTAAATGTCATAATATCATACGAATGATAAGTAAAAAAGCACATAAAAATCCATCGCCTTAGAATAAAATTTATCCTGGCTTGTTGCTCGGCCAGTGAATCGAACACGGGACGGCAAGAAGTCAAGTCCGACGACGGACCACTAAACCTTTTAACTTTGAATCGTCTTGAACTGGAACAGAGACATCTTGCTCCATACAATATGACAGAATTTCTATAAAGAAAGAACATTGAAGATCTCAAAATGCGATTGTTGACCTATCTATACGTACAAGTGTCGCCCATTGGTCGAAATTCGACCATAGTACATTTTAATTATAAGCTATCAATATGTATTATGAAAATATAATGTTCAAACAATATTAATTTTCTATTGTCAATTCTTTTTTTGATCAGAACGACATCTTCTTTTATTAAGACCAACTACTTTCGTTCCAAGCATTTTGAATCCAGTTTGAGCGCCATCTGTGATTTTTTGTCAATATCAATAATTTTGTCCGTACTTGTCAAGTATATGGTAGTATATGTAATGTTTTATTAATTGATTAATTGCACTTAATAAGCATTATTATTGAAAAATGTAAGCGTACACTACTCATCCTACACATAAGCTGCATGTGTGCCAAATTTCATACTCCTCCGTCCGCGCAATTTTCGTAAAAAGGGGTCTAAATATTTTGCTTTCCATATTATTAATATTATGTTACAGAGTCCCACGCACAGTTAAGATGTAATTATTAATATTAACACTAACACATAAGGAAACTAAGTTTTTGATCGTGTCTTTTGAGCTTAGATGATTTCTATCGTACTTGTGTTTTTTATGATACTAGAAGGCAAATAAGCAGATTTTACGCCGCCTAGAGATACCAAAGGTGGTAATGGTGCATCGCCAACTTGAGCCCGGGGTGTTAGGCCTCGATAAAAAGTAAGTTTACCGGCTACCTTACCCTGCGAACCGGAACATGTCAACGGCAAGCTTGACATTATGGCGACAGGAACAGGTAAAGCGAGCGAGCGAGGTCCGAGCGAGTTGCTGCGAAACTCTACCACCTAGTAGGATATTGCGTTGTTAGTGACGGTAAAACTATGCTCGCCTTTTACGAGCTGCCTGGCAGGAAGGCAGATGGTCTATTCTGCAAAAGAGCCCGATCAAACACGAGTAATTTGTCTTGCAATAAGTTTAAAGGTATTTCATGCTATTAAACACAATGTAATGCCCAAAATTCCTACAAGTTCTGCTATTTGTAGCATTAATTTAACTCGAAAGCTGTATAATTGTAGTTGAGAACTGTCTTAAAACTAGGTAGTTTTCAGGTATCTCCAGTTAATAGCAGCGATATTTCAAGAAGGCTATAAGACAAAGAGATCTTGATTAAGCCAGTTATAGGCGAGCGCGAATTATTCACAATTACCCGGGAACGTCACAAGAACTAACTTTCACAAAGTTTGTTACAAGTTTGTATTGAAGTATTTCTGTAAGTGTCGACGAGTCGGTGTGCGGCCACTAAACGGGAAACTTTTCCTTACACACAGTTAAAGAATCGTTTATTGTTCTTTTTGGTAATTTTTTTTATTGTTATAAAATAAGTGGGTTCTTTATACCAGTATCCCTTAGGTGGAGGCAGAAGTACAATCAATAATACTTGTGACTAGCCGAAGTTACTACTTACTCTCCTTCTTACTAAGCGGTGTATCTATCGACAATTGAGCATTTATTTGATTCAGGCTAACGCCCCTTTTATTAAATCACCGACACGATCATGATCTTGATTTTTTTTTGTTTTTTTTCAATTATCACAAAATATAGCTAAGACTTTAGGTTAAATATTTCCTTCTTTTATGATATTGGAAGGCACACAAGCAGACGGATTTCCTGATGGTAAGAAATTCACGCCGCCTAGAGACACCAAAGGTGGTAATGCTGCGTTGCCAACCTGAGGCCGGGATGTTAGGCCTCGAGCAAAATAAGGTTACCGGCTACCTTAGCCTCCAAACCGGAAGACGTCATGACGTTATGGCGGTAGGAATAGGTAAGGCGGTGTTACCAATCCGGGCGAGTCACTGCGAAACTCTACCACCTAGTCAGATGTCACGGTGTCAGGGCTGTAAGCCTATGCTCGCCTTTTACGAGCTGCTTGGCACAGGAAGGCAGATGGTCTGTTCTGCAAAGGGGCCCGGACCAACACGGGGAATGAATATTATTTATTTGTTTCGTGTTATCACTTATTTTTGTAAGTTATTTATGACAATTAGGTATTATTAGGTGATTTGATTTTTAGTATCGCTTTAACTGTTTCCGTCACCATAGCTTTAGTGCTCACCATTGCCATATTCTATGCTCGTGGATAAAATAGGTAAGGGCCGTAAGATACCAATGTCTCCAGGTTTAAGGCACCGATTGTCTCTTAAAATTAGGACATTAGCTCTTCATAATGACAAAATACTAAAGAGGAAGAAACCATGGTCCGGCTCATATGAACTAGGTACACGATAACGGGGCTTTACTGCAAATGAAACTATTTCAAAAAATAATTAATAAATATTATTTTCTGCTATAAAATTGCATTAATAATTTGCACATTGCACAATATGAATTTTAAATCTGTTCGACATTCAGCATTCAGAAATGAACAAGCAGTGTCACTAGTATCAGGTACCAATACTTAGCGTTAGTTCTTTCATCAAGCTAGAAAATCTCACGTTGCTTGAATCTTGATAAAAATTACAAGAATCGTACGATGACGCGTTTGAAAAAAGCATAGCGTTATATTTTTTTGTATTTTAACTTAACTTGCATTTCCTGCTTGTGGCTTAGGCGACAAAAGTCACAGGTTTTGGAATGTTTTTATGTTTGTGTACTAATGCTAGTGTAAATACAAATTTTCAGCTTTCAATGACTTTAAGAAGTAACTTAGAATTAAAAAGAATATAAATTCCTTTATTTCACATGGATCATACATTCACTTGAGACGATATACATTCTTAAAACACCCATCCCTTAATTAAGATGTAGAGGGGGTGTACTAAAAGATGTTTTTGTTATCTGTGTACTATAGCTAGTTTCCATACCAAATTTCAGCTTTCTAGGACTTCAGGTAGGAAGCCCTTACGAACTTTGGTGATCATTAGTGAGTCAGTGATGAAATTGGGTTTTTAGATATCAATAACATCTGAAGTATTGGAGCTATGTCATTGAGATTTTACATTTTTAATGAGTTTCTCATAAAACTTTATCCTGAAAATGTTTGTTAAACTGCTGTAATTTAAACCAAAGTTATGAGGGTACAAAATATCGACGAAACGAGCATAGGAGTGCTATGCTCCCAAATTAAGCAAACAAATCACAAAAAAATATTTTAATTACAATTTTAAATGAAATGTATCCTTATCTTATTATATTATTTATGGATATTTATTATTTTATTTTTGTATATTATTAGGTTTTTTTTTGATTATGTGTAATAAATTTGTGTTTAAAAAATGCGTTATTTTCTTTTTTTCCTTTTTTGTGAAATTTTGTACACCACACGATGTGTTTTTGTCATTATTACCCAAGTTAAACTGGGAGAATTTGAAAGAATTAAGTTCGTTTTCGTACCTTTATTCTAGAGCAATAATGAATTAAATTAAATAATAAATAAATATAACAATATGAAAAACGTTTTGGCAATTATACTAATTGTTTTTTAGAAAATTTCGGTGTTAAAACAAACCATGTTAAGGACTTTACATGAAAAAAAGAAGTTTCTAAAAATGCATTAATAATAAACAAAACGAAAAATGTATAAATTTCGTGGTCTTACAAAATCTAATCTAGCACACAATAGTGCAATACCCGCTTATGGTTTTACATTTTGCCTTTATTTAGAATTAAGCACAATATTGCATGAAATAAGTTCTTTTTCCTAGATTATTTTACATTTTTCATAGCCCCGTTTTAGAATTCAGCTAGACTTGGTTTTATTTGCAAGAAACTTTTCAATTTTCCGCGAATATTCAACAGTTTTTCCGCTTAAATTTTAACGAATACCTATAGAAGAAACTGTATACACTTGAACTCGTGTTTGATCTACATAAAGTGTATTAATATGACGTACCTGTAAATGTACCTACATATATACATATATGTATTTTTGTTTTGTTTGTGCTTGGCACCGACTTCAAACGGACAGATAGATAGCATATATATATAATCCTATTAATATTATAAATGCGAAAGTTTGTAAGTATGGATGTATGGATGTTTGTTACTCTTTCACGCTCGAATGGCTGAACGGATTTGTCTGAAATTTGGAAGACAGATAGATTGTGACCTGGATTAAAATATAGGCTATTTTAAATCCCGATCGCACACCGGGTTTCTGTGAAAACGCGGGCGAAGCCGCAGGTAGCAGCTAGTATTGTATAAAGATTCATAGGTTCATTCAAGCGATTATTGTTATTGTGAATAAAAATTCTTATTTTGTAATAAATTGGTTGTAGTATACTTGTAGAATATAAAATACGTGTATATAGGTTATTAATATAAGTAAGGTTTAAGTGTAGGTCAAGTATTAATACCTGATGATTAATATGTACATACGAGTATATATCATTTTTGTGTATAGTTTAAGTGCAGTTTATTTTTCGCTCTTTAGTAAAGTTTTTTTTCATTGAGCTCGTTTTTATAATAATGTTGAGTTCTTTTAGTTTATTAATATATAATATAATTATACTTCTGCCTACCTCACAACTAACGAATATATTATTTAGTCCACAGTGTGATATGCGTCAAGTCTGTCGTTAACCTTGTAGTTATGCAATTCCGTGGTTGTGTTACTAGAAATTTAAAAAATAATATATTTTTAAATAATAGAAGTGCGGCGAGGCAACTAAATATATGTTAAAACAAAAAACAAAAAAAAAAACAAAATTACAATTAAAAAAAAACAAACGTTTTTAGCGCAACAAAATAGGAAAGACAATGAGTGAATTAGATTTATCAGAAGCCGAAGTCCCCAAATGTATTAGGGTTCACATAAAACACAAAACACTACTTATCTGTTTTTTAGCACCAATGATACATACATTAAGAACTACACGTACGTAGCACTTTACAACCGATGCATCATTAGGAGAATTCGACTATAGGTACTTCACGAAGGTCGATTACAGTTTGGCGGGAGAAAGTAAATTAGTAATTTTATTTGGATTTAACATATTTTTAGTTGCCTCACGCAGGAATCGAGCCCGAGATCTCACGAAGTTGACGTCAAAACCGGCCTACTAAACCGCAGAAGTGACCTTAAGACTAGGTGGTAATAATTCAGCTCAGTTGGCACCGTTCTGGCTAGTGTAGTGGCCAGATATTCAGACTAATGACGGCATTAGGAGTGATATTGATGCCCCAATCGCGAACGCTGCAGACCTCTAATAAAGTGCTTTAATGGATTGGCGAAATTTGTAACGATTATGAATTAAATGAATGGACTCACCCAGCTTTTCATTAAGGTATCGAAACCATTTCTAATAATTGGATGGAACATATACACTTTACCACCGAACTAGTTCGTACTTCCATATCCATATTAATATTATAAATGAGAAAATCGGTCTATCTCGACCAATTTTGATAATTGATAAACTATTTTCTCAAAACAACCTCAAAAGGATTTAAGGAGGAAAAAGTTTGTATGAAAATCGTAACAATTTTATACTGATAAACTGACGCTGGCTGTTAACCTGCTTTACTTCGGGTCTAACATTATGTAAAACTAAACTAATCACACGCATAATATTTCGTATTATTTAAACTGTGTTTCCAAATTAAGACACGAAGACGGTATCACGGTGTAGTTAAACTTTTCTGAAATCTGTCGACAGGTATTTTTTTTGAAATTTTCGTTTCATAATTAAGACAAAGTAGCGTATACTTTAAAAATATGAATACCTTTTCGCTTCGTCTTTCTTTTGTTTCGGTGTTTCATTTTCTATTTTGTTTTTAATGACACAGATTTTACAAAATATAACATTTCTAATCACAGCACATTTAAAAATAAAATAATGTTGGTGCTAAAAATACATAGTGCATTTAGTAACGTTGTTATTTGTTGAAGTCATCTAAATAATCCTAAAATAAAAAAGTAATACCTAATCCCAAACAGGAGTTTTGGCGCCATCGAGAGAAAATATGGTCGAAGTTTTTTCATGATTATTGAATTTCGTGTTTATATTATGTGAAATTAGTCAATTTTGGTGGCATTTTATACAATTTCGTTCAGTGAAAGTGCACAAATGAAATAATCACTAAGAAATTAGCGTATCGATTTCCTCGTTGCAGCCAAATCTCACTATATGAGCTTGAGTAGTAAGGCAAACGCTTAACCCAAGACCCTGACATGACTTGTTGACGACTCATGACTAATTATAATTGAATCCCGATTTTGGCAAATTTGATGCTAGTTTCTACTTGACTAATTGCAAAATGCTAACGCGAATGGCAAAACCTAAAGAAAGAAAAATAATTCCAAAGAAGACCTTGTAATGTAGCTAAGATCCATCTCAATCATACCACCTGTCAAACAAAAATCCTCATCGAAATCGGTCTACCGGAGCAAAAGTTATGTTGCCAAAGACACATACACAAATAAACACACACACGTAAACATACACATACACACAGACAAATAGATGTCAATTCAATATTCCGAACTAGTGGTAGATTACAAAAAATGTAGACGCGCACAAGTATCATCCGTATGGTCTACGTGAATAATGTTTTTTATCTAATCCTCCCCGCTTTTTCTGTTGGGGTTTAAAAATACCCAGAAATTAAAATATACTTGAACAAAATATATAAATTATTCGAAGAAATTATAGAAAGTGTTACAGCAATTATTATCGTAGCTTACTTTATTTCTATAATGAGGTTTTAAATATATTTTTTCCTTCATAACTGAGAATTGCATTGAAAACCGATGCACGTTTCAATTAAGTGTTAGAATACTTCGCTATTGTACAGCACTGAGTCACATTATACCCTGTAATTGGAAAACGGGGATTGTAAACAGAAAATTGTATTGTACTAGCTTCTACTATCGGCTTTGCCTGATTGCATAATTGTACAAAAGCTTATATATTACATATAAATTTAGATAATAATTTTAATTTGTGTCCTATCTTGATGTATAAACTACTAGCCAACCTGGTGAACTTCGTATCGCTTGACATTGACAAATAGTGTATATGGATTAAAGAATTACTTTTCCCATTTTCCCTGCGTTTTCCCGCTTTTCCTTTTCAAAAGAGGTTCTTAACAATCTGACAATAACAATCACAGAAAGAGGATTTGCAAAATCGGGCTATCCGTTTAGGTGTGATGCGGTGAACGGGAGAAATGGGGATTCATAATATTGATATTTAAATTCGTTTCAGAGATTTTTTGTACAAGTGCAAACATTCATCTAGCCTCACATACTTTACTATATTACTAGCTTTTTACTTGCAACTTTGTCGTAGAATGCTTTCATACAATTTTCATTTTTTTATGATATTGGAAGGCAAACAAGCAGACGGATTTCCTGATGGTAAGAAATTCACGCCGCCTAGACACACCAAAGGTGGTACTGGTGCGTTAAAAACACCTGTATTTGAACTCAGGTCTTCAATAAAATGCAGGTTCATTTTCATCAAAATTGGTCCCTGTTTAGCCTGAAAAGCGTAACAAACAGATACAGACTTTTGTGTTTATAATATTAGTATTAAAGTAGGGATAGTAGAATTCATAGTTTACGTGTCTCTATGACATAGAGGTCTATACTATACATACTACATCATTTGACATCCATAAAGTCAGCTTTACTTGCACGTGACCATTATTTCGAGTTATATATTAGGGCTTACGTACTTATAGATACGCTGATATTTGAAAACAGGCAACATTGTCATTTAGTTAAGATGAGAAATGGAGATTTTGACTAGACTAAAAAATATGGCTAAATAAGGGGATGTCAATTTTAAACAGTATATTTTACTGGCTGAAATCAGAATAATAGAATTTATACTATTCACGGTACTTAGTGAAATTTCTTTGAATATACTATTTATCAAAAAAACACAGTACAAACAATAAAACAAATAAACGAAATAAAAAAAAACAATTCAATACAACGTTTATGGAAGATTTATGTAAATATAAATTGCTTTATGTAAATGTTTCGTTGTAGTGTTATGATTGATAAATATAATTGTTTCTTGTTTTATTTTTTCATTTTATCAAGATTAAAAAACATAGTAAAAACATCAATACTAAGCATGGATTCCCAAAGAAAGTTAATTTTCTTTTTGCGAATTACGTAAGAACTCTGTACAGAATAAGTTTGACAAGAAAACGAGTAATGAAAAAATGAGAAGAATAAAAAAAGCGAATTGCACTATGAGAGTGCTGGCAGAACTAAACACTTGAATATTAACGTTATACACTTTGGATATTTTGGAATGATTATGGAGTTGCCAGTATTTTTATACTGGCGATTCCCTAATCATTTACAATTATTTAAGTGGTGGTATGAATGTCAATTGATTAAAATGATTTTGCAGAGATCGAAAAAAAAAACATATTACTCGCTTAAAGATATACCGGCCGTCGAAACGTAAACCACAGTTTCATACTGTTACTCATTATAAAATGCGGCGACAACATACAGTAGTTCAACTCTCTTCGTCTTACGAATTTTTTATCACGACACGTTTAACATTTTGTACTTATCACAAAAAATGCACAACGCCACATTCTCTTTCAAAATATTCTCTTTAATCATTAATTTAAACTCAAAAGAGTTTATGAGCTGTCGAAGTTATTAGAATTTGAATCCAGTATTAAAACTACTTTCAAAGTATCTCCAAAGATTTAGGCTGAAGTGCAGCCAAGGGCACCCACGTTACTTCTGATTAAGAAAGTTATCTCTAAGCTGAATAATAAAAAATCGATGCATTCCCATAATAAAGAAAACTTTAAGTAATTTTTCAGCAAGCCTTTCTATGTACAATAATTGTAAAAAGTTTGTAAATGAACTAGCAATAACACGTATGGCGAAAGGTGCAGACGTGCTGATGCAGATCTAATATCCGCAGCTTTTGCACGGTCCCGAACTCACCGCTTCTTCCAATTATATTACGTGGAAGGTTTCCGTTATTTAACGAAAGACTAGCTTCAGCTTCTAGTTTTATGATTTATGCGGCTGAAATTATTCATAAAGACGTTTAAATCAACGGTACCAAAAGCTCAAGATGTGGATTTAATTATATGCTTTTGTAGTAGCTGTATTTCCTTGCATTGCAACAAACAAGCGTTTCCTGATGAAGAAAAGAATATACACATAGATACACATAGATATCGATAGATGCCCCGTGTTTGTCCAGCTCATTACAAGAAAACTTGTGGTAGTAGCAACTTGTCCGGGTAGGGATTCACCGCTTTATCTATTCCTGCCGCCATAATGTCAGTGCTTGCCGTTGACGTGTTCTAGTTCGGAGGGTAAGGTAGTCGGTAAACTTACTTTTTCTCGAGACCTAACATCCCAGCTTCAGGTAGGCAACGCAGCATTGACCTTTGGTGTTTCTAGGCGGCGTGAATTTCTTACCATCAGGAAATCCGTCTGCTTATTTGACTTCCAATATCATAAAAAAAGTGTACAGAATTTACTTTTCCACATTTTTATTATAAATATGTGGAAAATCCCTGTGGTCGCCTCTGTGGTCTAGCGGTCCGGGTGTTGGACTTGACTGCATGAGGTCGCGGGTTCGAATCCCGGGTCAGCCAACAAAAAGAAAATTGGATTTTTCCAATTTTCTAATAAAAAAATGTTGGTCGGGATTGGAAATGTGCCCGGTTGGCGATAGGCTTGCCACCTATCACAATGTGGGACTTAATGTCTTCGGCTAGTCGTGGGTGCCTTGGTTGTACCTCTGCCTACGTCTTCGGAGATATGGGCGTGAAGATACTTTTTTTTTTTACTTTTATTATAAATATTGTAAATTATCTATGTAATCATATGTATAGTGTAATCATATGTTAGTGTTAATTATCTGTGTAATCATATGTATACACAGATAATTACCACTATTTATAATACAGCCTAAACACGTATAACTGCAAAGACTAATTGATTTTCCTGTATAATATTGACACTGTATAAAAGAGTCCTCAGCGTATTTTGGTCGACAAACTCCGATGAGGCTATTTATAACAAAAACGCCGGATAAAACAATTCCTAAATGAAATTGGCTTTCCGCTGCGTTCATTGACGCGGAAAAATTACAATCATATTTTTCCTCAATTTGTCTGATTGTTTCAGTGATTGGCTTTAGAGATGGAGCCAACTTTTTGAGTTATTTAATTTTTATACTTTTACTTAGTTTCAAGTGATTTGCCGTTAAACTGACTGACAGATACGAATCCATTGTTCGAACCAGGGTTACAATTCAGTTAGGGTTATAACTTTTTATGATATTGGAAGGCAAACAAACAGACGGATTTCCTGATGGTAAGAAATTAACGCCGCCTAGAGACAACAAAGCGGTAACGGTGCGTTGCTAAACTGAGGCCGGGATGTTACGCCTGGAGCAAAAGTAAGTTAACCGGCTACCTTACCCTCCAAACCGGAACACGTCAGCATTGATGTTATGGTTAGGTAAGGCGGTGGTACCAATATTATAGTAGAGTTTCTTTCAGGGTAAACATTAATCCTAATAGGGTTGGCCGCTTATCCTAGCTAGACTCTTGCTCAAGGGGAATTACCCAATAACCCCATCCACCCTTGCCTACTGAAGAGTAATATCTATTGGGGTAAGCCCACGTACTATCAGTAGATACTGGAACTTCTATTTTACCATCTCTTTCTCTCTCCATGGTCGCTATCTTTTGTTGTATTGAAAGAAATAATAATATATATTTGACCACCTCGTTGGTCGAGTGGCTAGCGTACACGCCTAACTACACCGATCATCCGCTAGGCTCGGGTTCAATTCCCGACGGGGGCAGGCATTTGTGTGATGAACATTTAGATGTCTGCATTTCCGGGTCTGGGTGTTTATTAAATTTAATCTGGTATCTATTTAAGTATTTCTATGTATTAGAATCGTTGACTAACACCCATAACACAAGCATATAATTTGCTTACTTTGGGGTTAGATTCAATTTGTGTAACTTGTCCAGGGATATTTATTTATTTATTTATATATTAAATATGCATCACTTTTTTGTCCTCAATGGACTAATAAACTACTGAACCTATTTAAATCAAATTTGTATAACGTGTGCAATTTGATTTAGGCTGAAAGTTAAAATAACTTACATATTTTTTATAAATTTTAAAGAAAGAAAAAATTTCGCCCCAGACAGGATTTGAACCTGTAACCTTTCCTCTCAAGCCGACGAATGCTCTAACCAATTGAGCTACTGAGGATTCAAGTCCCGTGGCGAAATTTTTAATTCCTTTCTAACCCGTTAACGCGGGTAGTTATGTCCTATAGATACACAATTCTGAGTACCCACCCAGTAATTTTTTCTTTCTTTAAAATTTATAGAAAATTTATCCCAAGCACAGGGCAATTGCTAAAATAAAAATACGTAACTTATATATGTCGATTTACAGCAGCAATATTTTATTGCAAATTACTGGTTTAGTGCTCTACAATTTAATATAATAAAAATATTACTTGCAGTATAGATCCAATTCATAAAAGGACCACATTTTTTATCGGAATTGGTGGGTAGAAATGCGTTGCTAGGGTCTATTGTGTGAACTTTAGCATTTTGTTGGACAAAACTAGCCGTTCTCATTTATGAACAAGAACATTAAACAAGAAAGGGTTTACTAATACATCTTTGAGGAGCAGAAGTTTGTGGCCTCAGGCAGAAGGCAGTCCGGATAATGTACGTGGATCTTTCTTATTCCTCCGTTCTAAGGACTGGTAGCCATATTTAATTAATTATACAGTCCATTCATATACAAAAAAAATCCATATACCAGCGACCTTTAAATACTTTAGAAAACCCTAAAACCACATTCACCCTGATGTGGGCTTTTTATTTAAAATATAAAATAAAATACATGTGATGATTATATTGTACCTACCAAGCCTTAATGAATATTTAGGTGACCAATATTGATTTTAATACTTGTAGAATTTAATCTAACCTAGCCGTCACAGCGATTCTAAGCATTTTATCAATTTTAACACTGACATTCCTCACTGACACAATTGTGAAATTCCAACGGCAAATATTACGCGGGCGCGAGGGTTATTTCCCATTGCAGTCAAATTTTTTTTGTAAAGATTAGGTTGTCTGGCAAAGATGTTTCCTAAGCGTAAAGTCACTGTTATCCTAAGTTATGTACAAAAATATTTTAAACTAACTGTGCCTGTGACTTCCTTAAACTTCTTCTTTTTAGACTTTTTTCTAATATGAAAGTAGCGTAATTTGCTATTTTTGAGAATTTTTCTAGTCTAAAAGTAGGCTAGGTTACTACTTATTACATCAGCTACCTGCTAGTGAAACTATTGTCAACATCGGTACAGTCGATTTAAAGATTAGCTGGAACAAACAGATAGACAAATCTAAAATGTGTTATTTTGATATTTGAACCGTATATTTCATATTACAAACATACTCTTATCATATAGCACGCAATTCTAAATGTGAAGTAACTCCAGCGCAATGGGACCCATGGACTTTGTCCATTACATAGTGGAGAGTAAAAAAGTTCATGTGAGGTTGTTTTTTTTAGATAAAATAACAATTGCAGTCACTACAGATCGTAGGTGAGCTCATCAAATATAGTTTTTATATTGCACAAATTAAAAAGTATTATGTACTACATGTGATACTACACATATTGAACGTGTAGTTCTCTGACTAGTCTGTGGCATATTGTCTAATGGATCTCCGATGACAGAAATATGTCGATAGGACTTTTTGACGCAATGGACAATGGATGATAGATTTTTTTTTATGATATTGGAAGGCAAACAAGCAGACGGATTTCCTGATGTTAAGAAATTCACGCCGCCTAGAGACACCAAATGTGGTAATGGTGCGTTGCCAACCCGAGGCCGGGTTGTTAGGCCTCGAGCAAAAGCAAGTTTACCGGCTACCTTACCCTCCGAACCAGAACACGTCATGACGTTATGGCGGCAAGAATAGGTAAGGCGGTGGTACCAATCCGGGCGAGTCGCTGCTAATCTCTACCACCTAGTCAGATGTCACGGTGCTAGTGACGGTGAGCCTATGCTCGCCTTTTACGAGCTGCCTGGCAAAGAAGGCAGATGGTCTATTCTACAGAGGAGCCCGGACCAACACGAGGACCAACTTGCTTTTAGAAAGTTCCTACTTCTGTAAGTCTTATACAAATCATCAGATAATGTAAAATGAACTGATTGACTTGCAATAAACCCGCCGTATTTTAATCTGATGTGCTCA
>NJDC01007035.1:162914-174918 GCA_002245475.1 Calephelis virginiensis | reverse complement strand
TATTGCACAAATTAAAAAGCATTATGCACTTCATGTGGTACTACACATATTGAACGTGTAGTTCTCTGACTAGTCTGTGATATATTGTCTCAGACTGAACAGAAATATGTCGATAGGACTTTTTGACGCAATGGACAATGGACATAGATTACTTGCTTTTAGAAAGTTCCTACTTCTGTAAGTCTTACAAAAACCATCAGATAATGTAAAATGAACTGATTGGCTTGCAATAAACCCGCCGTATTTTAATCTGATGTGCTCAAGTAGAGATTTGATATAATAGAGATTTGAAATAATGGAGGTGTTTAAAAATGGTACAGGATATCTCCTATATCTTAATATGACGCGCATAACTTATAGCATAACAACGCTAAAGCGCTAAAGTTATTGTAATTTGAAGCAAACTTTTTCCCGTGAAATAAAATAAAAGAGATAGAACATAATATTAGAAATGTCAAATTAGTTAGAATTTATTAAATTGTGAAAATATATGAAATGATTATCAATTACAAAATATAAGAAATGATGAAAAGGGTAATAATTCTATAATAATACTTTTATTATTATTATATACTTATTTATCTTGACGCCAAGCCCTTTCGTGGTAGGCAGAGCAGCAGGGTAGCTGCAGAACTGCCTAGCTTCCTCCACGTTTTTACCCTTTTCATACAAACAAATGGTAGAATACCACTCGGCATTAACACTATTTTGATCTTCAATTGGAATTGTGCAAATGGGACCCGTAGCTGAGAAAAAAAAATGCTATCATTTTTTTACCAACATTTCTCTCCCGTCTCACTTTTGTTGGCCTGTTCTCATTTTCAAACACCCATTCACAAGATTGCTTATATCAATCCCTAATAGTCTTCGAATTGTCATAGGTAATCCGGGGGTTTTCTTTATTTAGCAGATTAACAGTAGCCACATTATTTTCGTTGACGGCAGTTGAAGGTCGCCCTTTCCTAAATTCGTCATGTAAAGAAACTCGACCTCTCTCAAATTTAGCAAACTCATTTTTGCCTCACGGTGCTCAAACAAGGTGCTTCTCTCCCAAAAGGATTTTGAAGACTAGCGGCATAGTCTTGCGGAGAAAGAGAACTTTTAATATCAACTTAATTTAGCTTATTTTCGACTTAATTACATTTTCGTTGCGTACGTAGAACTTTGATATGTGTTAAAAAAAGTATATTCACGCCCATATCCCCGAAGAGGTAGACAGAGGCACAACCAGGGCACCCACGACTAGCTTAAGACACTAAGTCCCACAATGTGATAGGTGGCAAGCCTATCGCCAACCGGGCGCATATGCAATCCCAAACAACATTTTTTTTATTAGAAAATTGGAAAAAACAATTTTTCTTTTTGTTGTCCGATCCGGAATTCGAATCCGGCAGTCAAGTTCAACATCTGAACCGCTAGACCACAGAGGCGATGTCATTAAAAACAATTGACAAATTATCTCCCAATCATTGTTCTATTTATTTTATTACTAGCAAAATTTTAAAAACTTAACATTCGAAATTCAAATAGTTCCCGATTAGCTAGAAGTGCATAACTTTTAGTGTGCCCCATGTACATGGGAACCAAGGGAGCTTGCCCTTTCTCATTTTCCCTATTTAATGTTAATACACCAATTTTATGCAGAATATTATAAATTCCGATATTCCCGTTGAACCTTAGTGAGCAAGGGCCCTGGTTATAGGCGTTTATTGATATTAATGGAATTTCTGAAACACTGGCTATTAAACATTTTCCTTGACAAACCCCAGAGGCTGAGGTGCGCGTTAAATCTGATCCCTATTGTGTCCGCTGCGGATTCATAAATCACATTTGGATCAAACCCTGCTCCCACCTGCCTGAATGGTACCTGCTGGTAATATTAATAGATTTCCCCAAGAAATTTGTACTGAATTAAGCCAATGTTAAAAGAATTACTAACTGACTCCAAAAAGGAGGGGGATTGTATGTTTTTGAACTAGAAACTTAGCGGCGTGGTGCACTTCTTGCGACTGATAAAATTTTTTTAAGCCGCATCTAGACATAGAGAATTTTTCCCTGTGTGGGTCCGGGCTCCTTTGCAGAATAAACCATTTGCCTTCCTGCCAGGCAGCTCGTAAAAGACGAGCACAGGCTTACCGTCACTAACACCGTGACATCCTACTAGGTGGTAAAGTTTTGCAGCAACTCGCCCAGATTGGTACCACCGCCTTACCTATTCCTGCCGCTATAACGTCCAATGCTTGCCGTTGACGTGTTCCGGATCGGAGGGTAAGGTGGTCGGTAAACTTACTTTTACTCGAGGCCTAACATCCCAGCCTCTGGGTGGAACGCACCACCTTTGGTGTCTCTAGGCGGCGTGAATTTCTTACCATCAGGAAATGCGTTTATTTGTTTGCCTTCCATTATCATACAAAAAAAGAGTAAAACCACAGTATGGTGTCGCCGAATTTTATACTGTGGTGGTACATCTTCAAGCTAGCTCACAGCGAGGCCGCGCAATACACAATATGTATTTTTTTGTTCTCGAATAAAATCACTTAAATAAGTATTGTATATTGCCATTTAAATTATAGTATTTTTATACTGACAATTAAAGAAATTTGTGCAAAATTATTCCCTAGCCATTCAAAAACATCAACAATTGCACAATGTTAATAAGCAAGTTTTCATTTTTTTAAATATTATTATAATAATTATATTTGATACATTTGATCGCCTCTGTACTCTACTGGTCCAGCTGTTGAACTTGACTTCATGAGGTCCTGGGTTAGATTCCCGGGTCGGGCAACAAAAAGAAAATGTGGTTTTTACAATTTTCTGATAAAAAAATGTTGCGAGGGATTGAATGTGTGCCCGGTTGGCGATAGTCTTGTCATCTATCACGTTGTGGAACTTAGTGTCTTCGGTTAGTCGTGGATGCCTCTGCCTACCTGTTGGGGGATATGAGCATGAAGATACATATTTGATACACTAGTAACTAAAAGTTAATGTGTGATTCAATTGTTTAATTAATGATAATGTTAAGATGCAAAAGTTTTTTTTGATTTATAATTAATATTGCACCCCATCCAAATAAACTCAATGAATTAGGTTGTCTAGTAGAGGATGCCATGTAGCATTAAGTCCTTCTTGTACATTATTGTGCATAAATTTTAAATCCTATTAATAGTATAAATGCGAAAGTTTATAAGTATGGATGTATGGATGTTTGTTACTCTTTCACGCTCGAATGGCTGAACGGATTTGTCTGAAATTTGGAAGACAGATAGATTGTGACCTGGATTAACATTTAGGCTATTTTTAATCCCGATCGCATCGTTTCTGTGAAAACACGGGCGAAGCCGCAGGTGTAAATAAATAAACTAGTCTATTTTTGAAGCTATTAATTAATGGGCACACATCACACTATCTGGTAACTTGTGGTACAAGTAGACATCACGGTCTGAGAAAAGTATTTGCTTGAATTGACTGAGTTATTTTGAGGGCTTGACCTATTAGTGTTTCCGCTAAAGATGTGTATATACTTTGAGTCGTATTTATTTTTGTTACGCAATTACTAGACGAGAGCTCGAAGATTTGACAGTTAGAGCTTAGACTAGTTAGATTCGTTTTAATTAAATATGTTTATATTTGCTGTTGACGAGGACTTGATGACAAGGAACTGATAAAATAACTGGTGGCTGATAAATCATGGTTTAAGAGTTACGTTTCGTGATACTGTGTTTCGTGAAACTTGCAATTTATATAAAGCTCATCGAAAAGAGAGATGCTCTAATTTAGATATCTGTGAGTGTGTGTCTGTCTGTGGTATCATAACTTTTGAAAGGATAGACCATTTGGCAGGGTTCATTAAAAGTTTTGAATTTTAAGATTATTGTTTTAGTTACGCGATTACTATGCTAATAAAGAACATTTTATGTTTTTTTAATTGATTATAACTCCGAGGTGGTCCCACATAAATTTAATCACGATCGGACAGGTCCGACTGGACTGAGTTATAGGTACTTAACAATAAAACAAAATATAAAATACTAATACGGGCCGTTTCACGTAACCTTTTCTGAAGTTTTAAAGTGATACTGTGCGCATCTGCCATGGAGGGAACTTCTAAAAAGTAAAGACTACAAACTTAACGTTATTATGACCACGAATGGTAAATACATAAAGTTAGTCTTTCCATGACAGAACTTCTAAGTATAAGGCTGTATCGAGCGCCAAGGATTACGATCTTTGCAGACCTGTCTAGCCAAGGGCGCCGCCAGGATTATTTTCAGGGGGGTGCATTTCCGTCTATACTTACCATTAACTAATGTAAAACATCGAATTCAACATATATAGCAATATATACACATTTACATACGAACACAAACATACATACATACATACTCTCGAAAAGCATTACTCTCAAGTTACGCAAGTTCAGTCAGGTAATTTTTTCTATCTACTTTCTTTCCGGACAGGGGAGTGCAGTCGCACCCCCTTGCACCCTGCAGCCGGCGTCCATATGTCTAGATTCCTCTACAGAAATTCGGTTCGAGACACTTAATACCACCTTCAGATACAATTCAAATGATTTGATAGTCCTATATGGTGTTTGGTCTGTCGATTTGATGGTACAATGTCAACCTAAGATTCCCGGGTGCCTGTCCATAATATATATGTTCATATTCGTATTGTTTTTTCAATCTTTTATCTGCTATTATGTCCACATGGCCGAACCAGTGTAATAAGCTCTTTTTAATTTGTACACGAACAATTGCTTTTAATCTCAACGTCTCTCGGATCTCAATGTTGTAAATGTGGTCACTACAATGTATTAATACATTTTAAAAGAGTTTCAACCATAGTATCTGTCACTATTAGTGAGGGGCGAGCTACCACCAGGTAACATCCTGCTCAGCTTCCTTTCCATAATAAAAGGGTCACTGTAACTCGAAACTTCTTGCTACTCGTATTAAACCAGGAGAAATACAAGCACTTCAATCCAAGCGAACTAGGTCACAACAGTACAAATTACTCCTATAAATTCTATTTTTAAGCCAACTAAAGGAATGCTAAAATTTTGCTCTTATCTTGTCATTGCCATCATAAACGTGGTGGAAAGGTGTTCAATTTTAAAAATTAAAATCTCTATTCACCATTTAGGTACTTCTAAAATCATAGTGTGGCACGTAGATACAAAGATTCCCATTTACGACCATAATGTGATTCAATATGGGAAGTATAAAATTTGAACTTAAGCCATTTATGAAAGTACTAAACGCCAGCTCGAGAATAAAGGCAATCCCGTCTGTGTCCCTCGGGAACTGGTAGAAGCCATTCGAGTGGAAAGTGAATCCTTAAATACCGTTACTGAGTTTTATATCCAATTTCATTCCAACTGCAATTCAGAAAGTTAGAATAGCGATTATTGAAGTACCAAACTTATTAACTTGTAGTGGCCATTGAGGAATATTCTTACTGGAGTGACCTTTAGAAAGCCAGTCAAGTTTGTATTAAATTTTGATAGACAGGTAAAAGATATGCAAAAGGATTGTATAAGATAATGCCTTTTATTTATTAACTTCTCTTTTGCTAACAAAAAATAAAGTTACACAGCAGATCAACGGGTGCGTAAGTTTTATAAGGGGTAAATATTTACTAATAATAAAACTGCAAAAGATTGAATTCTACACATTGAAGATATTTAAAAACTAAAAAGTCCGTTGCGTAGTTTTAAAGATTTAAGCATACAAAGGGACATAGGGACAGAGGAAGTGACTTTGTTTTATACTATGTAGTGAAGATTCAGTTAAAATAATCTTTCATTAAAGATTATTTTTAAAAGAAGCTAGTTTTTATTATAAGTTTAAAATTCAATTCACTACAACGATCGTAACTTACAGAAACTTTTGAAATGACAAAAGTATTTAAGATAATAAAGTTTTTACGGTTTCCATTTGTAACTGGGACGAAATATTCCTGAAAGCCGGCTTCAGCAGCTCGAACTCTGGACCTCAATTGGATTATACTTTCTTTATGAATAAAATTTTATTATCTTCTTTGCTTTAGAAAGGAAAAACTTTTTCGTAATCACCCAAATACCAGACGTGACCATCTTATTTTTTTATGCGTATAGCAGTATGATAAGGTAACATTTTATTTATAAAAAAAAAACATTTTTATTCGAGAAATACATGAAAAACCAGATATTTATAACACGGGCTTCTGAAGAGAAAATCCTAAGTCTATCATTATCATTTTTATATTTAGGGTAGAACATCACAACAAGAAACATCTTTTATAAGCTTACTTCTCTGCTTTATCATTCTGAGCAACCCCGATTGTAAACCCGGACGCGAATCTAGAACCATTATATCCACCCAACGGTTCTAAGCTTCTTTTACTGGTATCTATTTTTAACCCTCGATGGAAAAAGGGTATTATAAGTCTCTCAGTGTTTGAGTGTGTGTTTGTTAAATCGTAACTCATGAACGAATGTGCCCGATGCGATATTTTTTCTTTGAAAACTGAAGTTATCGAGATGGTTCTTAGCTACAATACAGACAGGTTTTTTCGGGAGTTATCGAAAGTTACTAATTTTATGAGTTTATTGTTTTTTAATTAGATACTGCGAATTTTGAAAGTGTGGTTGTTTGTTCTATCTTTCACGTAGAAATGGAACGAGGTTATGGTAAAATTTCTATATTTGGAGAAAGAAAGCTGGAAAGAGTCACAGGCTACATTTTGTCCTCACATCTAAACAGGTACCGGCCTGAAAGCTTAGTCACTTTAATATGGCGGCCACACATCTAGTTTTGTATTTTTTTGTGATTTACACATCTAAAATGTACCTATTATATCAAAAAATCCTTTTATTCAATTAACTACTATTAACAACGTTATGTCTTATTAATATTGTGAAATAAAGCATTTTCAAAGAGGAAATTTAAGTAGCGGAAGATACTGAGTCCTACAGGGTCAGCGGTCGCAACCCTATCGCCAACCGGCATACAACAAATTCCAAGCAATTTGTTTTGTATTGAAAAAACACATCTTTTATTTGCCCGACCCAGGGATCGAACCTCGAACCTCATAAAGTCAAGTCCAACACCGGGCCGCTAGACCACAAAAGTGATAAATATTAATTGCTGAAACAAAAATAGATATCGCTAACGAAACCCCGAAAACTTTGTTTCTCAGCCTGTACAAAGTTAGGACGGATGCCTTGTAATAAACATTAGGTAGTCCAAGTTTTGATACTTACCTGTTTATTACCAGAGTAAAAAGTTTCTCTACAAAAGTTTTTATTTCAAGGTAAACCTAAGAAGTACATCCAACTCGAAGTACTGGAGACTTCTTTAATTAAGTTTTAGTCTGCAATGTTAGTTGTTGATTGGATTACTCAGTGAAATTCAAATACTAATTTTCTCACTGTTTTTCTTTGAATTATTCCATTTCAATATAAGTTTTCAGTACCCGTTCGGCTATACTTGAATTTCGATTTCATGAAATTGGAATTTAAATTCGGACATGTCATTTTACTTCTGAACATAATAAACAAATAAATATCCCTGGATAAGTTACAAAAAATGAAACTAACCCTAAAGTAAGCGAGTATTGTGCTTAGGTTATGGGTTTTAGTCAACGATTCTAATACATAGAAATACCTAAATGGGTATCGGAACAAATTTAATAAGCACCCATAATATACATTGGATAATACTAGCGAATTGTTCATATTTAGCTCACATTAAATTATAAATTATTTCATCGGATTTTCGGACTTTATTTTTTAAGAACTTAATCTTAATAATTCGATTATACTTTATTCAAGGTAGGTACCTAATATGACATTTCAACCGACTGGAATTTCCAATTCGCACGAAATCGAGATTCAAGAGTAACCCAATATGTCTTGGGTCATATTCCAATTATTCGTTTTCAACCGTGCAGGACTTTATCACCTAATCTACTACCACTATTATAACAACATTCTCGTTTATATGTCTGTATTTTTAGGGTCTTCGAAAATTAGAGGAGGTTATAAGTCAAACTCCATATATTGTTTATATCTCTGTATTTTTAGGGGCTTCTAAAAATAGAGGAGGTCATATCCAACTCCTTCATTTTTGGTATTCTCCGATGAAGTTGATTTCTCCATCATTTCTGAACCAAATTTAAAACACATATAGGGAGAGTTAGGTTGATATTTTTCAATCAAATCATTTGGGTTTGATTTAAATGAAAATCATTAGTGAAGACTGGTGAAAGAGTTTCTGAAACTCATGTGTTTCTGTGAAAAGTGGTCCCCCCTTGCCCAACGTGATAAGTGGGGCTTGAACCTATCTATCTCTTCGTGGATACTGGCTTGAAGATATTTTATTTTTTTATGTATAACGATATCCATTTTCTATCACGTCTGTCTATTACTTTATTTGTCGGGGACAAACAAGTGGTATTTAAGTAATAAAACTACCATTTTTCTTAAGTTTGACGCCAAATTAAGAATTTAATAAGATACCAGCAAGTAAACGTCAACAAACTCAAATAAAAGCACGTAATAAATCAACCAGTGTTATACAAAACACAGAGCAGAGTGTCATTTCGTCTCAAAAGTTAAATATGAAGTTTGAGCGGATGTTTGTTTTGTGTCATAAACTTTCGTAATAACATTTTATACAGGTACCTACGGATATGCATAGCAAATCATCTTCTACATTATTATCTACGTATCGTATATTGTTTCCGTATAATAATAATTAAAAAAATAGTATCTTCACGCGCATATCCATGAAGAGGTAGGCAGAGGCACAACCAGGGCATCCACGACTAGCCGAAGATACTAAGCCCCACAATGTGATAGGTGTCAAGCCTATCGCCAACCGAGCAACATTTTTTTATTAGAAAATTGGAAAAATTCAATTTTCTTTTTGTTGCCCGACCCGGGATTCCCACCCCGGACCTCATGCAGTCAAGTTCAACAACTGAACCGCTAGACTACAGAGATATGTTATTAATTCTTACCTTAATATCTTATTAATTGGTCGAGTGGCTAGCGTACACGTCTAACTACAGTAACCACCGCGAGGCTCGGGATCGATTCCTGACGGAGACAGTCAATTGTGAGATGAACATTTACTCTTTTATGAAATTTATTCTGGTATCTATTTAAGTATTTCTATGTATTAGTATCGTTGACAGACACCCAACACAAGCATATAATTTGCTTACTTTGGGATTAGATTCAATTCGTGTAAATTGTTGTCCAGGGATATTTATTTATTTATTATTGAAGGGGAGGGCCCCGAACGCTAACTCGTAGTCACCCCAAAGTTGTGGGGACCTATTAAAAGTTGTTGATTAGACGGCGAAGAACAAATTATTATAAAGCGCATTAAAACTGTTATTATCGACCCTAAATATTTAATTTAGTACCGCGTCGCGGTTTTAGAATTATTTTATCAAAAGATAGCACATTATTCGGAAATGGTCCATACATTTTATCAACATCCTACTAGTAGTTTATAAGCTACACATAATAATACATAAATTGTTCACTTACTTAATGATTTCTATAAATTTTAAAGAAAAAAATTCGCTCCAGACAGGATTTGAACCTGTAACCTTTCGTCTCAAGCCGACGCATGCTCTAACCATTTTTTCTTTCTTTTAAAATTTATAGAAATTTAACCCAAGCACAGGGCTAAAATAAAAATACTTAATGATGTAAGATATTTAGTGAAAAAAATTATGCACTATGAAGTATAACTAAAAAATTGAAATCGTATCATGATAAACTATTTTTGCAAAAAGTCCAATCAAAATCGATTAGTTATTGGTCGAATAAACGCGTAACAAACATAAAAAATATGCAGTTGAATTGAGAACCTCTTCTTTGGATAGATTGAATCAGTTACCGAGGGCGGTATTCCCAAACGATTATGACTTAGGAACCTTCAAGAAAAAAGCGTACTCATTCCTTAAAGGTCGGCAACGCATCTGTGGTACTCCTGGTGTTGCGGATGTGCGTGGGCTGAGGTGGTCAGTTTCCATCAGGTGACCCACTTGCTCGTTTGCCTCTTCTTCTATAAAAAAAAAAGATTCTATACTTCTTATCGTCGGTGCTTGGTGGAATTCCATTCTTGATGCATTTTATTTAGAAACACTTGTACTTTCCACAATATATTTCATTATTTTTTATTTTTATGATTTGTTATATAGCCCTGATGGTGGTTGTATAGCGAAACCAGTTGGCTCTTCTTTGGAATCAGTTAAAAAAGGACATGTGACGTTTGACTAATATGCCTCTGATGATGAAAATATGCCAACCATAAATGTCACCGTATTGACTAACGAATATTTTTGCACTTACACTTTTTTGAAGTCTCTCTTTCTTCTGTCTCTGATCTTTCCATTGCAAATGCTGTCAGCGAGCGTTACACAACATTTTTATAGCGCTTTCATTTCGACAGCAATTATCCTACTTCCATGTTTTTTTTTGACACACATAAACTTTTTACATTTATTTATTATTATTTAACAATGAAGGAAAAATTCATCTTCATCTTGGATGAGCCACCATATTGGATTTAGAATGACATTACATTATTTTTCAAGGCGCTCTCGACGAGCGCTTTCATTTGATACCCACATTGTAAAAGAGCATTTCAAAATAACTATTCCGCCATCTTGAATGGTCTGCCATATTGGATTGAGAATGACGTCACGTATTTTATCGAGCATTGTCATCCAAATTAAACGTATATACAAAATATCAGCTCAATCGATTGAAGATATCTGCTTCAAAATTGAGTTCAAAGATTCCACCCGAACTAACATACATACTCGTTCATTGCAAGTTAAATAAAACCTTTTAAAAAACACCTCTGTGGTCTAGCGGTCTGGGGTTGGACCTGACTTCATGAGGCCCCGGGTTTGATCCCCTAGTCGTGCAACAATAACAAAATGTATTTTATAAATTTTCTAATAATATCAACGTCGCCGAGATTGGGTATGTGCATGAGTGGCGATAGTTTTACTACCTACCACATTGTCGGTCTTTGTGTATACGGCTAGCCGTGGGTGCCATGGTTATTGTGCCTTTACGGTAGGTAAAGGCACAACAACCATGTGATGTCCATGTTTTCGGAGATGAGAGCGTGAAGATACTTGTTTTGTGAAAAGAAAATAGTTGTCATAGATAGAATTGGGGAGTTCTATATGCCTATCTATAAGATAATCTGAATTTCCAATCAGTAGGTATTCCATGGAAGCTACATAGTTGCTCTAGGCTTTCATTATTATTCGGCTGAAATAAGAAACAAAAAATAATAATAAAGAAATAGAATAAGAAACAAAAGGAAATCGTATCTTACGTAGTCACAAAGTTGCAGTTTATATCTGCGGGCTTGTTAAATAATTATATCAAAGAAAACAACGTCCACTCTACTTTCTTTGATGCTGAAAAGCTCAAAGGAAATATAACAAATAAAATATAACACAAAATCATAAGACAAGAAACAGCAAACTCGATTGGAATAAACTTGTTTACGTAGAGATACTTTTCATGGCTGAACACGTCGAATAACAAATACGGAATAGGATTTTCATAACGTTTTCTCACTAAGTATGTACATACTGTAAACCAACCACTACTAGCTCTCGCGATGAATGTGTCTTTACCCGCTTTATTTTTTGTATTTATAAATAATACCTGTGTGCAATGAATAAATTCTCCGTTTATAAATTTATAGAAATTTAACCCAAGCACAGGGCAAGCGCTAAAATAAAAATACTTAATGATGTAAGATATTTAGTGAAAAAACTTATGCACTATGAAGTATAAATAAAAAATCGAAATCGTATCATGATAAACTATCTTTGCAAAAAGTCCAATCAAAATCGATTAGTTATTGGTCGAATAAACGCGTAACAAACATAAAAAAATATGCAGTCGAATTGAGAACCTCTTCTTTGGATAGATTGAATCAGTTACCGAGGGCGGTATTCCCAAACGATTATG
>NJDC01007035.1:138916-153280 GCA_002245475.1 Calephelis virginiensis | reverse complement strand
GCGGGCCGAACGGGAACACCGGGACTAGTAGGCCGAGAGCTCACAACTTGAGGGTAGTTAGTGAATAATTCAGAAATATCAAAACAAAACCGTAACACCTGATCTAGTCGTACAACCACATTGTAAACCTCATAATAATAAACAACAGAGTACTCACCACACTGTTTACAAACATAACCACAATCATGCACAAACAACTATAGCTACTCCCATTTGTTACTAAACAAACCGTCAAACATTGCAGTAAGCCTGCTACTATGACAACACTACATAAACACGTCACGATGTTCGTGCTTACGCAAACGCTAAACCCCCGAAGGGAAAGAAGGGCTCCACCCCGCCCCTCTTAACGTGAGTGCCGACCGAATAATGCACCCCCCCGGACGACCCACATCCTGGGCCCCAAGATCCCAATTAAATTAACAATTGCGACCTAGAAATGTCTCATTGTCAACCTATGACAGGGAGAGACTATTACCAGTGGCGACCTCCATAATAGACAGTGGTCTAAACACTGAGAAACGTGCGCAAAGCATGTCTGCCGAAATATGGTGGCGCTAGGGTTTTTATACACGTGGCAACGACGGACAGACCAATACGAAACGAGTTACTTGCTAAAGATCCACCTGTTGTGCTAATGAGACAACTTTATCCATTACTTCCCGACAAACGGACCAATAAGAAACGAGTTACTTGCTAAAGCTTCACCTGTTGTGCTAATGAGACAACTTTATCCATGACTTCCCGACAAACGGACCAATAAAAAACAAGCTACGAGAATTCCACAATATCATAACTATACTTTGTTCATGACTTCCGACGTTACACGCGGGTGCACCGCCCGTTGTAGCGACGATACTCATGACTGACCACAGATATCAGAAAATATATTAGCTCATGACCTTCCGACTTATATATAACCAAAACCCTAGAAAGATAAAATATAAATCAGCGTCTTTATGCCATTCTTTCTCAAATTCAAGTATATGCATAGATGCGAGTCGGAAGTAAGTTTGAATGTTTACTTAGTAATATAATAATGTTAGTATGTAATTATTTTTTTGCGTACATAATATACAGTATACTACCTTCACACAAAAATCGGGAGAAAATGCGTTTACAAGTACGCGTCTCGAGTCTGGTATACAATTGGAACTTACGTGCTACACATCATCATCATCATCATCGATTCTGTGGTCTAGCAGTTTAGGTATATGAGATCCCGGGTTCGATTCCCGGTTCGGGCAACAAAAAGAAGATTTGGCTTTTCCAATTTTCTAAAAAAAAACGTTGCTTGGGATTGGATACGTGCCCGGTTGTTGATAGGCTAGCCGCCTATCACATTGTGGGACTAAGTGTCTGCGGCTAGTCGTGAGTGCCTTGGTTGTGCCTCTGCCTACCTCTTCGGGGATATGGGTATGAAAATACTTTTGCAGTCTACTCATGCAGTCGAATCCAACAACTGAACCGCTAGACCACAGAGGCGATAATAGCTTAACATATTCTGTATTATGGGATTTAGTAACAATAATAATACAAAGAAGTACTGTAATAGATACCAGATACTATACTACCTACATAGATACTAGAATAAATGTAATACCTACACCTAGACCCGGAAATACAGAAATTTTCGCCACACAAATATTGAACCCGAGTCTTGCAGTAAGTAGGTCAAATTAAATCTAGCTCGATCAACGAGGAGGCAAGCTATGTTTGATAAAAGTCAGCAAAGAAGAATGTTTCATTAATTTTTTCAATTAATTTAGTCAAACTCGTTGTTTATAAATGATTGATTGTTTTACATAGGCTTCTTTTTATTTTCCGGAAGAGTTAATTTTTATTGGGATACTGTGTACCTAATATTACCGGATAGCAATATCGGATAAATATTTTTTTAACAAATCTCAGTTGCATTCTTCGTCAAATTTGCTTCCTTAAACGCCCTATAACGTTCAAATAACATAATAACGGCTGCTCAGTCGAACCCGGTATCAGCACCCGCGTGTGACCACATATCGGCCCCGTAGAAGACCCCGTCACGTCCTATCGGATCCTCTGGATCCAATGGCTTACGTTTGCTGCAGCTTAACTTAACCCAAAAATAAACTCTCAAAACACTACATTACACCGTCGCCGCCGGTCTCGGCGACGAAAATCTCTCTTGCGCCCGGCGCCTAACGCAGAACGACGAGCCACTAACCCTCCATCAAGACCAGACGCAACCCAATAACCTGAACGCAGCACCAAGTCGATATACCGTCTCCCAGGAGACAGTCTTTGTTTCTGGCGTTGTAGGGAACAGTTCAATCCATCTAAATAATGATGTCTTCGGCTGATCACTCTGCTCGGCCCATAAAGCCCGGTGAAGTTGTAAAATCCGCGAGGTTCGCAACACATTAGTCATTTTCAAAAAAAAAAAACAAACAACATTCCTTATTTACCGTTTGACCTTCCGCCAAGAATTCTGGGTGCCCAAGATTGCTATAGTCAAATAAAACACTCAACATGACTGACTTTTGAACGAGTTTGATTTGGTTTTTCGATTCCGGTTCAGTTGGAAGGCGCCACTGCGAATATTGTCAACTAGTTTGCATGTGGACCCACGTCTCGTAACCAGTCACAATGCGTTTCAAGAAAGTTGGGTCGGAATTTCCTCGTTCTAGCAAGTTCTCGGCGATTCTCATGCGATTGAGTTTTTTGAGAAAACTCAATTGTTTTAAGACTAGCCGAGCGGTAACATGTGTCATACCCAAATGATTAGTTAAAACGATACGGAGCAACTCGTGAGATACAGAACGTTCGGCGGTACACTTTCATTAAACTAAATGCCACCGAAATTGACTAATTTCACTTTTGACATAATATATGATTAAAACATTCCTACACATATTTATATATTCATAATACATCAGTAGAGTGAATTTTATACATTGAAGATATTTAAAAAGAAGATAAGAGTACCATAATACAGTAATAATCTATTTAAAAAGTTGATCGTAATTGTAGCTTATTTTTTTTATTATTAAAGTATGATCATTTTGAAGTTATTGTTTATTCGATCGCTTACTTAAAAAAGGTTTCAGTGAACATAAGCGCAATGTGAGAATAGTTATACATACCTCGATTTCTTTATATCCTCGATATCTTTGTAACTGAGCGCTGTTAAGTTTTAGGTAGCCAAATACCTATGTGGTATATTTATTCTTACAATGATCCTTATGTTTGTTTTGTTAATTCCATGCAGTATTTTTATGCATCTTCGTTTTTATACCTTAAAAGTGTTTTTTGTTCTAGACATAAACTTATAAATCTTACCTATCTAAAACAGGTAAAAATATCAATTTTTGACTTAATTATTGATGATTTTGCGATAACTATTTGTTTTCCTATGTACATGTTTACTATGTAGGAAGTTAATATGTACTATTTTTTCTTAAATTAATGTTTGGTTAGATTGGCAACGAAAATTAAAATTCCAATTTTACTAATTGTGGTAGTTTAATTCTTAAAATTTGAATGTTCTCTAAGGCAAAATTTATATACAAAACAAACGTATTTGCATTTTTTCGTTAGTCCTTTAGATGTAATAGGATAAAAGTCGTTTTATTGGAACATAGGCATTTTAATTACACAACTTTTGATAACAAAAACAATCATGCACATGGTTTAGACAAAATTCACAAATAAATAAAAAAAAGGTGTGTGTGCGATTCACATACGATAGAAGTGAAACTTCAGTAAATCGACAAAAGAATGAGATGGATATATATTTGTGTCTCTTACCTGCAAAAGAATGAGATGGATATATATTTATGTCTCTTGCCTGTCGTTTTTCCGTTGCACTCGTTTTGAAATCACAATGATTCTAAAGAAGTTTCACTTAAAAAATGTTTTTCAAATGCTTTCCTGTATAATTTACTTATTTTGACTTGTGGTGCTTTTAAATTTAAGGAGCGATATGTAAGATGACATGTACGTCCAAATGTTTTTCCATATTCCAATTACTTAGTCACTTACTGAGTGTTGTTCTATCTGTCATTTCTAAACTCCAAAACCTACGACTTGGGAAAATCAAGTTACAACCTGTAAAGTACATACTTATTTCAAATCAAGAAACGAATGAGTTAAATGTATTATAATAAATGGGTAAATGTATTATAATATAATTTACATTTTGATGTTTACTCCTCAAAAAGTAAAGTATCTTTCGGCTCAATTTCATTACGATCGGATAAATAGATTCGGCGTAGATCGCGGTCATGATAAAGACAGATCAAAATTCTAAAAATGTTTTCTGCCGTAACTTATAAGTCGCTTTTTCAAATATCTTTAACACATATTATTCACTTTTCTACAGTTTTATTACAAGTATACTCATATCAAGTGGAAGAAGCCACTAGTCATAAACGATCACCGAAACCGCTTCTATAAAAAAAATTGTAACCAAAACCAGTTTCACTAATTTCAAACGATAACCGAATAATTGCACCCGCTTCTATCGATTACAAATGGTAAGCTAATTCGCTTTTACTAATCATACATCATCGAACCGCTTTCACTGATTATAAATGATCACTAAACTCACTTTCGCTAATTGTACATAATCATTGATCTCGCTTCTACGAAGTATAAATGATTACCGAGCATATCTCCACTAATTATAAATGATCACAAGCGGTTTGTCTGTAATAGTTGCATTAGTGTTTTATTGGTTTGATCTCGACTCCACACAGCCACAGGTAGCACTGCCTACAACTGTTTGCTTTTAACGAGTGAATATTTGAGCAGCAAATATATAGACGGATCCGACTAAGATACCACTAGTGATTGATCTGCTGTGTCAACATCAGGCAGCTCATATTTAAATATATTTGAGTATGGTATTTGCAATAAAATGCACTGATAGTCTATAACTGATGCTACCACAGTTTTTTTTAATGTAATAAAACTTTTTGTTGAAATTTAACAACAGGACATTTTATCGCAACTATGAGATCCGAGAAAGAGTGGGATTACAAGAGAATGTTGGTGTTTAAATGAGAAATGACTTGCTGCGCTGGTTCGGTCACGTAGAAAGAATGACAGATGAAAGATTGATAAAACAAATATACAATGCAAAATTGGGTGGACGAAGGTACCCGGTGATACAAAGTTTGACATTCCACGATCAAATCGCTCAGGCGTTATTCGAAGATGGTGTCAAGAGTCTTCGAAACCAGCGTGTTTATATGAAAAGGATAATGAATGTGAAGGAAGCCAGGCAGGTCTGCCAGGATCATAAGGTTACGAGGTTTGGCACTGTCTGCTAACCCTTAAAGGACTTGGTGTGAAGATATGTATCTAATTTATAAATTTTCATTGCTAAAAATAACAGCGCTGTGTTCAATATCGTATCCATAAATTATTTCTAAGAAAACTTTGAACAACACCTCTATTGGTAACTAAGAGAACTTCAGACCAAAAGCGTTGCAGATTTCGGTAAGTGCGTTACCAAAAATAATCTACACGAGCTCATGGTAAAGATTCTGGATTCAACGGTAATAATACCTAGCCGAAAAACTTATCGGGCTTAACATCGTCCTCTGGTATTGGCATTATTTTAAAAACATTGTCAAAACCAGTAGTAAAAAAATATATGTAACTTCATAACGTTATATTACTTCATATAAAGCATCATTTATGAAATAATCATAATATTAATACATGAAGCAAAAACTTTGGGCCCCTTTTTAAGAATATTGTGAGGACGGAGGAGTATGAAATTTGTCACACTTATAGTTTATGTAAAGGAGAAGTGTAGAATGCGAATATTTTTCAATAATAATGCTTGTACAGCGTATTGAATTAAAAAATAAAACATTACACATATTAGCATGCATTTGACACACACAAAGAAATGCATTGACAACGATATAATATTATAGAAGGCGTACAAAATATATTCATAATGTTTGAAAACAAAGAAGTTGGTCTTGATTAATGAAGATGGCGTTTTTATCAAAAACATAATTGACAATAGAACCACAATAATGTCTGGACATTATATTTTAACAATTTATGTTCAAAAACTTAGAAATAAAATTGATTATGGTCGAATTTCGATCACTAGCGAACACTAGTAAAATAGAAATAGGTTTATAATGCCAACTAGGTATGTTTATTTATTTATCTTTAGTTTGTGAAAGAGGCGAAATTAATGCCTATTTACCTTTCAGTCAACCTTTGGGCCAACAGACTGAAGTTTGTAGGTGCCACAAATATAATAGTAAACTGTACAACTACGAGTACTTTACAACAAATTTTATTTGAGCTTTTGACCAACTTTCTCTCAGTTTTTAAGTTCAATTTTAATTGACATGCGTAAGTTTTTAAATAAATCAAATCTACTCGTTGAGTGCAATGAGAACCTTTGTTACACAACATAAGATTCAAGCTTGTATGTAGTTTGTGCAACAGTGAGTATTCTGTGCCTTCTTTCTGTAGCTACTTACTGTCTGTAGTATCACACATTGCTAACTGACAGACTGCTTACTTTGAATTTGCGTTTATTTGATAATAAATTAGTGTTTATTGATGTGACAAAAGTTTTGTTATTTTAAAGCGGGAAACTTCATGCCAAGGCATTGTCTAAACGCATGGAGAATGTAATTAGAATGAAATACCAATCTTCAAAACTGTCAAATTTGAAAAGGGATGAATTTAATTAAAAGGTTAAGCAATTTATGGCGTCCATTTAAATCTGTGAGGCGGCAAACGGTAAATCGATATCGCACAAAGCAATTACCATCCAAATTGAAAAAAAGCGCGATTAACATAAACTGTCGGTGCACGCGACGGCCTCTGCCGCAATGCGACCGCCATTTGCTGAAATCCTGATATTGGTGTCAATTCTGTTGCGACCATTTGAAGTTTAAAGTTGTTAACTTATTTAACAACTTTTATATCGCCTCTGTGTTCTAGCGGTCCAGCGTCGGACGTGACTTCTTAAAGTTCGCAGGTTCGATCCCGTGTCGGGATCAAACCAGAAAATGTGAGTATTTTCAATTTTCTAATGAAAATAAAGTTGCCCGGGATTAAATGTAATATATGTTGCCGGTTGGCGACAGGCTTGTCACTTATCATGTTGTGGGACTTAGTGACTTTGGCTAGTCATTGATGCCCTGGTTGTGCCTCTGCCAAACTCTTCTGGAACATGGGTGTGAAGATACCACATTACATTTTTAATTATTTATACGGGATATATTTTTTTTATTTTGTTCGTCAGTATTTAAATAAATGTTACTAATACGCAATGCTATAAAGTGTAGACGTGAAAGTGTAAAGAAGAGTAATTTAAGTGTTTATTTTAAGAAATACACGAAACGCTGACAGTCTTGTGTGCGTTGCCATTTAGCCTGATATTCCTGCCTATTTTATCGCGCATATCGGAATATGGCAATAGGAATATGTACACACGAGTTCTATTTTTAACCGGTTTCGAAAAAAAAATCAGGATATATGTTCGGCCCTACTTTATGACTTTAATCGATTTCACCGCCTTTAGTGAAGCGATTTTCTTTTTACTTACTAAGTACTTCCGACGTGGTGTCATGACAACCAAAAATATCACGAAAATCGAGGGAAAGACTCAGGTATTCAATATCGTATAGATTAAATATAATTCAATAACAATGAAATTTTGTACGAAAGTGACAATTTTGAAATCAAAGTCGGTTTTTGTAGTTTTGCTGCGGTTAAATTACGAACATATCCTATTAATATTATAAATGCGAAAGTTTGTAAGTATGTATGTATGGATGTTTGTTACTCTTTCACGCTCGAATGGCTGAACGGATTTGTCTGAAATTTGGAAGACAGATAGATTGTGACCTGGATTAACATATAGGCTATTTTAAATCCCGATCGCACACCGGGTTTTTGTGAAAACGCGGGCGAAGCCGCAGGTATCAGCTAGTTAAACATATATTAAACGTGTATTTTATAATTGAAATATTTTTTATGAAAATAATAAACTTGCATGAAGATTTCAATACACTCCTATTAATTGTAATAGCGTCATAGATTTAGACAATGACACGAAGAATGTGTTAAGACGACTTCTTTACAATGTGTAGTTTTTTTTTTAATTTGATTCCTATCATACTAGTAAATATGTATTTTCTGTTTGCTGAACATTAGCCACATTCTGCGATAAACTAAACATACACCCCATGTCAACATATTATATTAATTTGATGACCTACATTAATGGTCTATATTAATGGCCTCGTTTTATTCTTAATTAGAAAAAGAGAACTTAATGTTTTACATAAAACTTTCACTGACTTATAATGAAACAGAGACTAAAGTAATCCAAGGCTTAAGTCGACATTATAGTCTCTAACTAGGCAAACTTGATAAACGTGAACTTGGACGTACTTCATTCTAAGTATTTTAATAGGGCGACTATATTTTTAAATTGTAAAAAATATTTAAATAACTTAAAACAATAAAAAAAATTAAGACCATCGGCAAACTTTAAAGAAAACAAAAATAAGACTTTAATGAGCGCAATCTTGCAATCCTCATTACAACGATCCAGCAACTGGCTGCTAGTGTATTGGTCGGATGACGAATTTTCTACAATATTATTGGCAGAGCATAGTAGAGTTTTTGTACAATTGTAACAAATTAACTTCAGATAAATTCCTTGTGTCGCTGCCCTGTTTTTTAGGTGAACCGAATCTACTGTCCGAAGTATAAGAGCTTTGGCGAAAACGACCACAAAAACATATTATATTATATAGTTATAACTAGGAGTGAAAAGATTTATTAATGGGGCACAAACGTTGCCAAAAACCATATTTATTTTATTGTATTACCCAACTTTGAAAAAAAGGAGGAGGTTCTCAATTCGGCCGGGATATTTTTTTATCTATGTACTCCGATTTCTTCAAGGTTTCTAAATCGATTTACATAAGTCTTTTTTTGTTTGGTGGGGAATAGTTTCGAATTGATCCCATAAAAAAATATTCAGGTAGGGCAATTAATTTTTTTATGAGCATTTTTTTATATACTTACACCTATCCCGATGTTTATTTTTATTAAATGAAATCCTGTCAGCTAAAAACTAATAAGCATTTAATAAAAATAACTGCGTTAAAAAAACCACTTCAAAACTAAAAAGTTAAAAATAATACAGAATTCAATATTAAATATAAAGCCTCAAACTAATAATTATAAGTATTAAATTGGCTTGGCACCGACTTCAAACCTATTAGTAAATAACACATATAAATAATAGGTAATATATAATTAATTTGAATCCTTATTATTCTTTTAATTTTGAAGTCGGTTTTTTTGACGTAGTTATTTTTATAAACTATCTGTTTGCCCGCAACCTTCTCAGCGTAGAGGTGTTAAGATTTTTGTACAAATTTCATCGCATATTTACAGTTCTTTGGGGGTTGATTTAAATAAAAATAGCTTATGTTTAAACTTGGATTATTAGCTATATGAATATAAAATTTCATCTAAATTGGTAAAGCAAAAAAAAGCAACAGTCAAACAGACTTTCTCATTTATAAGTATGAATGTAGCTTTCAAATGACGCAAAACAATCAACCTTTTCATTTATGGAAGTTTAATTTGTGAATGGACACAAAATGAGACCATCTGCCTCTGTGCATGGTTTGTAAGAGGCGACTATATGCTAAATAATCATTACAAACAAAACCCTGGGGCTAGAATGCTGTGCAGCAACTTGCTGAGGCACCTATAGCACCTATGATCTCCGAGGGCCACGTTTGCTTCTTACCAACTGATGGGACAGGCGTTCTGAGGCTCGCCGTTCCGCGGGCGCGGATTTTATGGAGCTGTCTCTTGGCTTTCTGAGAGGCTTGAGTTTGGCGTTCGACAGGATCCGCAAGTACAGTAAGCTAATAAAAAAAAATGTCATTTCCCTAAAACTTTAGCAACCTATTGGTTGCTTAAGTTTGCTTGAAACAGAGTTAGTCTCCATTTTTTCGGTCGACATTTTCATGCTCACGTTAAAAGCCAATGAGCATACACGAGGACGGAGTTTGATTCCCGACAGAAGTAGGCATTTGCATTTGTAGGAGAGCCATGATCGCTGCCTATTTTCGTAAAGTAGTTTAAACATTGCAGTCTTTAACTAGCCCTCTCGAAATAGCTCGTACCAGTGATTAAATAAACATACAAGGTATTATTAACCTCGTAATAGTATTTACGATACAATAGTCTCTGGTACAACAGTAGCGCGGTAGGGCTGGTCGTAGCTGTAGGTTGTTATTAGTTTACAGAAGATTGATGAATACAGTTTAATTCGCCTCCAGGGCTGAACTAACCAACATATTATTTAAAGTGCTTTCAATATAAACCAATAACCGTAATTGGTTTTCCTTCTATAAAAATACAAGTTTATTTTTAACAAGTGTTTTGTTTTAAATTAATGAAGCTGCTCTTTCCTTAAAAAATTTCCTTTATAATAATACTCCAAGCCTTTGCTCTAGATCCATTTTTTAGGTAAGTATAAGTAAGATTAACATAAATGTTTTTTATCATTATTTAGAAAAAATAGTATATTTTATGGGATTCTGCGAAAATGCACACGGCTCTCCTGACAGTAAGAGACAACTGTGGTCTACAGATATCAAGGTTGCTGTCTTGTGGCTGGGCTGTTAAGTTTAATGTGCAAGTCTCCTGGCTACCCTACCCTCCGAAACGAAAACCGATAGTGCTAAAAACTGTTATTATGGTTGTGGGGATATCAAATCGGATGATATCCTTGCTTTGCTTCCAAGCACTCTACCGACAATATATTATCATGTTTGCTTTAATCTTGACAATATGTTAGTGAACATTGAAATTTAATATAAATAACGTGTCACGTTGCTTGTGCGATGGACTCCTAAATTACTTAACCGATTTCAATCAAATTTACACAGCGTGTACAGTTGGACCTAACTTGGAAGTTAGGACAGCTTACATCTCAATTTATACCGGGCAAAGCTGCGGGTAACAGCTAGTTATTTATATGTTTTAAACATTAAAAGTACATACTCTTAATGTCTTAAAATATTCTAAAATATAAAATTGACATAAGTTTTTTTTGGTGAACGTGTCATGAAAAATCTACAGAATCAGTTCTGTATTTAATATTTAAATATTTAACTTAATTTCTAAGCTACGCTTGATCGAAATCCAAAATGTGTTCTGGTTTGTAGTCTCGATTGCGAGGCCATCGGGTTTGGTTCGTTTGACATAAAATTTGAAATAATCAGTCTTTGAAATAAATAATTTGCAATGCTCGCTCCTACCCTGGATGAAGCGTGTGCAAATAATGTGTAACGCGTAATAATAAATCATTATTGTTGATACAACCATTGCCTACAACTACACATCGTCTATTGTTTTACTAATGCTACTAATTACTTATTGATATAATCAATATTTATAGAACAAATGCGAAAATGCTTTTGTTTCTTCTTGTCGCAAAGGAGCAATGTTGTGATAAATTTCGTTCTGTGTGTAAATAGTTAGGAGTCTGGAACACGATGTAGGCTACTTTTAAACCGACTTAGAAAAGGGAAGAGGTTATATATTCGAATTTTAATTTTTTTTTATGAATGATAATCGATTTCTCCGTCAAAGTTGCTGCATGTCGTCACCCTGTTAGTAATGGCCCATTGAAAAGTTTCCTGCTGAATTGCTAAACAAGGATACAGATGGCATTTTCCTTACAGGGACACGGACAAAAACAAAAAAAAACGAGGTAAAATTAAAAAATTGAGCTTGCTTACACCGCAATCAACTTTTTATAAATTGATTTGCTTTTTTGCGAAGATACATCAGAACATAAAAAATGCTGTCGTTTGTGCAATTTATTATACTAGATGTCTCGGCAAACTTCGTTCCACCTGTTCAGACTCTATGAAAAAAATGTTATTGAAGTGAAAACTACTTTAGCGGTGTTGCGCACTTTTTTTGGAATGGGTAAAAACTTCTAAACTCGCGTCAGATCGTCAGAACGTAAAACGGCGAGAGATCTAAAATAAAATGTAGATTCATTGCTGTTTTATATTACTTAGATATTTCCGAAGAGTATAAAGTGCGCAATGGATAATACGCCGCAATATACCTACCATTACATTCTCACAGATAGCAGATACGTATAATATCAACTGACATTGCTCTATTTGTTTCATCTTGAAAATAGGTTTTATGTGTAGACAAGCAATGTTTGATGTACAGATAATATGACGTCGCTTCTAGCCGTCACACGAAAATAATATTTATCCATAAATGATAGTACTTTCACACTGATAATTAAATCAATTCGTGCAAAATTATTCTCTAACCATTCTAAAACATCAAAAATGCACAATATTAATATTCAAGTTTTCATTTCTGCAAACTGTCTTTTTTATAGTTTTCAACCAGTTTTTCCCATGGTCTTTCTTTTTGACCTTTCCTAAACTTCTCTAAATAATTCTAAACCAAAATTACTTACGTATATTTCTGCGATTGTTTTTGTGATTGATGCAATTACTTATATAGTTATTCGAACCAGAATCAGATCGGCTTAATCCTTGAACTGTGAATCCAAAGCAAATACACGTATAAACATCCGCATATTCAAACATATTTGAAATCTTTGTCAGTTTTGAAACGGTATTCCGGGTCAGTTTCATGTCTTTTAAAATTATTTTTTATAAATGTAACTACAAATCTAGCTTCATTTATTCTATTAATAATTTGAAATTCAAAACCCTAATTACTTTCCTATAAAAAATATAATTTGTTGTAGTGTTTGTAGCAAAGTTCATAAGTATTTTTTTACTAAATTTTATTTTGTGAAGTACCTTCATTATCATTCAATTATTACTCATGGCTCCTGTATTGGTGTGAAGATACTTTCCCATTAATTTCAGGATTTTTTACAATAAAAAAGTAAGTTTTTACAATAGATCTACAAAAATGTTTTAATTATCTTAATAATACCCAGCGATATTCCCGTAGTTAATTTTACAGCCTTTTGGAAGAAGTAAATACACCCTCTCGGTGGTCGCATTACCGGAATGAGTTGGCTTGATGAGGAGTATTGTTCTAGTCGCCATTATATTTTTGGGTTAAATGGCCGTATTACCCATTATATCGTGCGCAACGCTTTTGGGCTCTAATATCTAATCACGCTTCGGCACAGATACTGACAAGTGGAGAAGTGTTTAGGTACTTCCTGTTTGAAAATAAATAACTTGTCGTCTTTTTATTAAGAACTTGACTTACTATTTCCCTATTTTTTTTTGAGATTTCTTCAAACTATTCACTCAACCATATTGATTATGTATCTGCTTACTATCTGTGTGCTGCTATAGTATACGTGCTACATAACGCATTCCGGTTCGGTTTTAATGTATACGGTATGTACAGTATATTGACGGGCCTTTTGTGTAAATAGGTTTACTTGTTACTTAACTAGTGAACCTATTTACACAAAAGGCGCAATAATACGCGACCTCCTTGTTGGTCGAGGAGTTAGCGTATACGCCTAACTCCACCAACTAACCGAGAGGCTCGGGTTTGATTCCCGACAGGGGCGGGAACGTCTGTATTTCCGGATCTGGGTATTAATTAAATTTATTGTATTAAGTTAAAGTTAATGTAAGGATTTCTATGTATTCGAATTGTTGACTAATTTCCGATAACACAAGAATAAAGTTTGCTTACTTTGGGGTTAGATTCCACTTGTCCAAGAATATTTATTAAATTTACTTATTTATTATAAAATTTAAAGCGTAGGTTATCAGCACAATTAGCATCAAAATAATGGCATCTATTACCATGTGTAGTGTGTGTCTAAGCATCATGGAATTTGCTTGTTTGCCTCCTATACTACGCAAAATTTAATTAAATCATAACTGTAATTGAATTTAATAAATCTGCTTTTACCAACTAAAAACTGAAATCGGTTGAAAATTTGGATAAAACTGTATTGAAATTTCAATCAAATTTCAGAAAAATGAACGTGGTATTCACTTCACTACATGTATAAAATAAATTGGCTTTCCGCTGTCTCTCCCTATATCTATATATTAACACGTGATGGCAAAATATAAGAAAAACATAAGCAGGAGCATAACATTTGGAACACCTATAGTTTATGTGTAGAAGTGCAGAACGCTAATATTTTTCAATAATAATGATTAGGTATTAAGTACATTAAATCAGTAAATAAAACATTACCCACACTACCATGCATTTGACACACACAAACAAATATATTGATGATTACGATAAAAGATCACAGATGGCGCACTATAAAGTTTGGAAACAAAGTAATTGGTCTTGACGAATGAAGAT
>NJDC01007035.1:112602-131824 GCA_002245475.1 Calephelis virginiensis | reverse complement strand
TTTAAATGCAGTATAATCACGAACAAAGCCTGTATCGTATAAACAAAGTCTGCGAAAATATCGTGAATTTCTAACAAAGTTTTTATACGCATGCCCATGTTCAAAAGCAACTTTAATTTGACGTGGGAAAAGGAAACGAAGGAAACTTTATTTTCACCTGTAATTTGGGATGAACATGTTCTGGCCTTTCAAAGACGGGGTTGATCACTTTTGTTTGGGAAAAATTACACAACCAATGGGTCCTTGTTTTTTTTTTTATTAAAGGCTGGTGTTGGATTTTGCATGACATAACCAATGGGTCCTTATTTCTTTTTTATGTAAGGGCTGAATGAACAAGCACACGGCTTTACTGATGGTAAGAGGTAACCGTGGTTTAAAGATACCATAGATGTTATAGGTGCGTCATTTTAGTGCAGCCAGCTGTCAGGCCTATTGTGCAACTCAACCGGCTAAGCTGCGCTCCGGACCAGAACATGACAGAGTCATCATGGCGGAAGGAATATGTAAGGTGGTTGAACCCTACTCGTTCGGCAGGAAACCCTGAAAATAGCGATGCCAATGGTAGTAGTTTTAATAGCTATATATTTGTTTGTATTGAGGCGAATAGGTTATCGAGGATCGTCGAAAATATGTCGTACCGAGAGATTTCGATAACATAACACGCTGTTAAACGACCACAGAGGCGGAAGTGAAGCCGAGTAAATTCTTCTGGAGCTTTCTTCTTATTCTTGTAACTTTCTTCACAGTTATTACTCTGGAGGTGTACCGCGTATGCTAGCTTGGATTTTGGCTGCAATATTTATTCTCTGACGAGCTTAATTTCCAGAAGTTCCTTGCCTCACCCCGAACCGATACTTTATTTAATATTTTATATTTAAAAAATACATGTTAAAATTTTTTACCTATTCTAGTTTATAGCCTAGGTCTACAGTCATACTTTAACACTAGGCCGTGCATCCGACTTCGCTCCTTTTTTAAATAGCGGCGCATTTTCACGTCGCTCTAAACTAAAAAAAACCGTTACTCGTACCCCGTTTCACCAGTATAAATATAAAAACGCGCGTGGCTCCCACGCATTTATTGAAGCAAGGGGTGCAGTTGCATGCATATTGCATTGAAAACCTAGACCTTAAAATAATTCCTAGGGTTTACAACTCTAGGATAAATAAAGCAACATCAAAATCATGTTTTAATGTACTTAACCTAAAAAACAAAGAATGTAAGTTGTAAAACATAAACACTAAAAACCATAAAAAAGCTCTAAAAATCCTATTTTAATACATTCATTTGTATAATCAAACACATCAAATCACACTTGAAATCAAAGTTAATCAATCGATGTTACTGGCTTCAAAAATTAAAAAAAAAATCTCATCAATCCTTTTCATTATAGGAAAGCATAAAAGCTTCAATTGTGCACCATATTGGATTTGAAGTGATGTCATATTATTTTATTATTATTTTCGGCAAAGCCCTTTCATTTGACACCCATATTGTAGAAATGCATTAAAAATAGGATGGTCCTCCATTTAGGATGGTCCGCCATATTGGAATTAGAATAACGTCACATTATTTTTCGAGTTGCTTTCAACAAGCCCTTTCATAAGACACCCATATTGTAGAAGTGCAATAAAGTAACTATTCCGTTATCTTGGATTATCTATGATATTGGATTTAGAATAACGTCACATTATTTTTCGAGCTGCTCTAAACCAGTATTTTCAATTGATACCAATTTGTTTCAATGAGCTCTCTTAATTAATACCCATATTGTAGAATTGCATATAATTACTTTCGCGCCATCTTAAATAGTCCACCATATTGGATTGAGAATGACGTCACATTATTTTTCGTGTTATTCTCAAAAAGCTCTTTTAATTGATACCCATATTCTAGAGCTGCGTTAAATAACTATTCCTTCGTCTTGGATAATCCACTATATTGGATTTATATTGACGTTACATTATTTTTCGAGGCGCTCTCAACGAGCCCTTTGTATTTTATACCCATGTTGTAAAAGTGCATTAAAAAATAACTATTTCGCCATCTTAAATGGTCCGTCATATTGGATTTAGAATAACATCATGTATTTTATTGTACATTGTCATCCAAACTAAACGTGTACACAAAATTTCAGCTCAATCGTTTGAAGATATCTGCTTCAAAACTGAGTTCAAAGATTCCACCCGAACTAACATACATACATTGCAAGTTAAATAAAAGCTTTTAAAAAATAAAAATAAAATTAGACTTTTATATATTACAAAAATAAAATAAATGGCAAACAGCTAAGAACGCGGACGTTACGCGATAATAACTATGTTTTAAACATACTTAATTATGTTTGTTGATGATTTTTTAAGATATTTTATACATTTTCAGGTTGGTATGTCTAGTCTTTAGCTGTAATATCGTTACTTAATCCCATGAAACGTTGTATAAACGTTATCAGGGCTATAAATATGTGGAAAATACGACCGATATTAACAAATTGTGTCTTGTATGGAATTCCACCGAACGCCGACGATAAGAAATATAGAAACTGTCAGTTTATGACTAGGGTTGTTGCGTATAATATTTTTATGTAAAAATTTTGTTTCCTTGTTAAGAGAGAGAACCAAAAGCAAACGTAATTTGTTGTGTAAACTAAACAAAACCTTTTAAACAGAGGAAATAGAAGTGTCGGCGCTGTGTTGCCGGGAAGCTAACAGATTAAAAATAAATAAAATCCTGCCGCAAATGGAACTTGCTATTGACATAAAAATTACATTAAGCGTGGGCACTGGCAACACCAACAAATTTATTTTTAAATTTCAAATAAATAAGCATAACCCAGCAAAACGAAAACTTAAATGAAATGCTTAGAAACTATAATATGATATATCAATAAGTTTGTATTTTATATAAAACAAGTCATTGGTGTTTATTTTAGTAGGTCTATGAAAAAATTAGATAAGTGTTACCAAATAGGCATCGTGTTATGCTGTCACCAACCAATGATTACGCGGAAACAAACAAATGCACGCCGAACTTTATTGTTTGACATTAGCAGCTACTAACAGTTTGCAAAAAAAAAATTGTTCTTCCTATTTTTCAAACATGTAACCGCTATGAGTAAGTTTACATGGATGTGTAAATAATTAGAAATGGAAAGAATTTGCATGAATGAAAAAACGATTTTTATATAAACTAGAAAGTATCTTCACGCCCATATCCCCGAAGACTCCTTCTCGAATATGGGCGTGAAGATACTCAGAGGCACCCACAGCAAGCCGAAGATACTAACTCCCATAGTATGATAGGTGTCAAGCCTATCACCAACCGGGCTCATATCAAACCCCGGGTAACGTTATTTCCGTTAGAAAATTGAAATTATACGTTTTCTAATTTCTTTTTTGTTGTCCGACCCGGGGATGTATTCCAGGACCTCAAAAAGTCTACGACGCCGGTCCGTTAGACCACAGCGGCGATAGATTATATAAACTATTAATAACAATATATATGGGTATCGCCTCTGTGGTCTAGCGGTCCGGGTGTTGGACTTGACTGCATGAGGTCCTGGGTTCGAATCCCGGGTCGGCCAACAAAAAGAAAATTGGATTTTTCCAATTTTCTAATAAAAAAAAATGTTGGTCGGGATTGGAAATGTGCCCGGTTGGCGATAGGCTTGCCACCTATCACATTGTGGGACTTAGTGTCTTCGGCTAGTCGTGGGTGCCTTGGTTGTACCTCTGCCTACCTCTTCGGGGATACGGGCGTAAAGATATTTTATATATGGGTAAATGGAGTAAGTGGAAGCGTAGATGTAGGAAAAGATATAGATGGACATGGCAAGTAGTGTACCTTCGGCCACGCCATGTACTATACGGATATATACCATATCGTATTCGAAAATTAAAAGGTGTAAATCTATTTTGAAGTGTGTTTTAAACTACAAAATTCATTTACGGACTTATATCTATCGTATCTTTTTGTTACCTACTTTATTTGTTACCTTTTTCTCAAGACAACCAAATTGTATCTGTACATAGATATCCGAAGGTATACTATTTGCTCTTATAAAATAAAACGTCTGAACTTATTAGTGACAGTTATGATTTTATTAAAGAGAGTTTTATTAAAAATATTTTATGTACTCTTGACACCACCCTCGGATAATATCAGAGTGATTTGATCGTGGAATATCAATCTTGTTCTCCCCGGGTACCTACATCCATCCACATTCGCATTGTATATCTGCTTTGTCAATCTTTCATCTGTCATTCTTTCCACATGATCGAACCAGCGGAGCATGCCCTTTCGCATTTTAACACTAACCGAAACCGAACGAACCGAACCGAAACGAAAAGGGTAATGTGAAGGAAGCTAGACAGGTTTGTCAGGATCGTGAGGTCTGGCACTCGACACTCTCTGCTTACTCGTAAGGGACTTGGTGTGAAGATATTTATGTATGTATTTTATGTACAGATTTAGTTTTACTACTGTTTTATTACATATATAAAATATTTTCAAAAACAATTATTGTTACGAATTGTGTACAGAATACGTAACTTAAAACGAGGGTTATTACAATTTTTGACAGTTTGTCTGTTTTTAAATTTCCCTTAAAAGCTATTACACTTTATTGCTATTTTTTGTTGTAGTAGCTTAGTAGTCCGAGAAAACATTTAGGACATCCTTTTCCGTGGGCAATACCTTTCATTCCCACCACTAAACACGAAAATCGACCTAAACGCGTGTACAAAATCGCGGGTAACAGCTAGTATACAATATAGTAGGAGATTTTCTAATGCGTGATGATCCTTTGAAGACCCAAATATAAAATCGTTTTATTTTCGTTGAAATGCAATACAAAAATGTGGCTTCGATGTATTTTATGCTTCAGGGACTTGCGAATATATATGAGCCGATCGCAAGGCAACTCACTCAGCTATTGCTAGGGTTGCCAATTTTATTTTATGGTATAATTTAACATTATGAGTTACGACGCATAACTTATGCAAAGTTCCATTGAATCCAAGGGTCACTAAAGTAAGCTAGAATTAAGAAAATCAAAGTTTTTCAAAGTAAGCTATCCGTAATGTAATTAACAAGCATCTCGATTAAGTAATTTTTCAAACAAAATAATTTGCATCGATTCAAGAGTTATGGAACAACAGACGTATTCACAGAGGACACTTAAAATTTAAAACCCTCTTTTTTATCGGTGGTTACAAATTAAATTATAAACAACACGGATTAAATAAAAATAAAAAATGGCAAATATTTAATTGATTTCGGATTTTAGAAACTAAAATAATATGGTAACCCTAGCTATTGGTTCTGGTGACGTGTTTATTTGTTGCATTCAAAAGAGCCTCTGCAATAGCATTCAAACTCATTTTAAAAAAATTAAAATTCTCGAGCGTTTATCAAAAAGTAACATTTTTGATTTTTGAATATCGTAGCATTAATAGTTTTTTTTAATAGAAGAGGAGGCAAACGAGCAAGTGGGTCACCTGATGGAAAGTGATCACCTCCGCCCACGGGCATCCGCAACACCAAGAGTATCACAAATGCGTTGCCGACCATTAAGGAATGGCTACACTCTTTTCTTGCAAGTTCCTAAGTCATAATCAATCCTCAGTTTCCCTTGCATTTGTGTTAAACAGTACGGATTTTTATAAAAAATTGGATATAGGTTCTGCTGAACCTTAACTACATAGTTGATCCTTTGCCGTTCGTTGGTTGCTTTTACTATGGGGTGTTGCTATGTTATGGATGTAGCTTCTTTTTAGAGTTGGTGTTTTTTTCATCAAAATAAAGTACGGTGACGGATAAGTTGACTTACTTTAAGGAACTTTTCTTCTATGTGGTGTTTTCATCCAGATCCAAATGAAATTACAAAATTTTTACCCAATAAAACTACTTTTTAAGATTCTCGCCAATAACTTAATCCAGCAAGTATTTTATAAAAAATCTTAAATGATCAAAATAAAGCTTCTAAAAATGTTATTGAAATAATTGACTTATATTCTCTATAGTCCCACTACAAATTAAGTAATAGCTCAATGAAGTTTGATTAATATTTGTCAAATGTAAAAACAATCATATGCTAATTGTAACATCTTTTCATTTTTTCAGAACAAATACTGTCACTGCTCGTTTTTACCGTAATTCGGCCTAGAAGGTAGAGTAGCTGATAGACTTGCACAATGTGTATTTGACCCAAAATTTTGCCTATTGAGTTGCAATGCATTACTATTTTAACAGCTATGGCATATTTCAATTTATCGTCACGAGAGGCGAATAACGGAAGTGAAATAAATAAAAAAAACTAATAATGACAAAACTTATTTATAGTAACTAAGATACAGAGTATAATATCAACTTAAATCTTGGATCACTTTAGTCTATAGGTATTAATAAGACTATAAAAGAAATCGCCTGTGTGTGCCGGTAAAGACTTGGCTTCTTAAGGTCCTGGGTTCAAACCTCGGGTTTCAATTTTCTACAAAAAATAACGTTGTCTGGGAGTAGATAGGTGCTCGTTTGGCAATAGGCTTGCCACCTATCACACTGTATCACTTATTGCTTTCCGCTAGTGCATTGGTTGTGCCTCTGCCATTCTCTCCAGGCATTAGGATACTTTTTTTCTGTACTTACTTTATTTTACTGTAAAAGGAAACATGTTTTCTTTTACATTAAATATTACATATAATATTATCAAACAGAAGTAGATTTTGTGCGAAGGTATTGCTATAAATTCATTTACAAACGCCCGCGGCGACAAATCCTCTCGTATATTTTCCGTGTATTTGGGATACAAAGGTCTGGCCCACATCAAAGCTGAGACGACAATTGGAACTAAGAAACGATTTAAGGCTCAAAGAGTCTGTCATCTTTCCCATTCTATAGACATCAATAGTCAACGTATTGTTGCGAAAGTTTTCGTCATATTTGTGCATGTCAATAGAATAGCTCTCATATTATTTCTATTGTGAAAATGTATTGGAGATTCTTTATATCGCCCAAATCACATACACCGTTCAAATAATAAAATCCTCAGTTTTTCTTATTCAATGGTCAAATATTATTTTATTAAAAATACTGAATATTTTTATTGATTTTAAATGCTCCAGATTGTGTTTGTTCTACTATACTATCGGTCAATGTTAATAATATATGTCTAAAGATAGATTTCAAGCAATCCAGATAGCTGCGTATCCGCCGGCCTATCCCATACCTAATTGCCATATTTATCCTGTCCACAGATATGTTATTGGCAAGCGATAACATAAAAATGGATCAAAATATCAATCTTGGACGGCAATTTTTGGATTAGGATTGATTATTAATAATGGCCGTATATGAATACCAAGCACCATAATTCCTAGACTTATTCGATTGTCTAATTATTCCCGCTGAATTCAAATAATGGACCCTGGTAGTTTCACCTTAGCTATAGAGGTTCTTTACTGTATTATGAGTGACGCCCTTGTGGAAAATGACATGATAGCTGCAACATTTATTTAGCACCGCTGTACTCAACTACTAAACCACGGTGGTTGTACATAGCATTTTATTTTAAGTGGCTCTAGATAATACTTACCTATTATGAACGAAAATTACTCTTTAGGCAAAGTAACACACTGTCGTCGCGGCGTCAAATTATGGCCGTTATCGACTACTGATCCACGGTGGTTCTAAATAGTATTAATATCCACCTCAACTACGGACCGCGGTTGTTCTACAAAGCATTTTAAGTTCAGTGGTTCTAGATAATGCTTATTGTGAATGAAAATAAAATGAAAATACTCTCTGCCTACCCCGTAAGGGACTTGGCGTGAAGATATGTAAGTATGTATGTATGTATGTGAATGAAAATTACCCTTAAGCAAAAGTGAAACCTATATTGTAGTTGCGACGTCGAATTATGGCTATTAAATTCTCAAATACTGAGCCACGGTGGTTCTAGATATTGTTAATACCCATCTCAACTATGACCCACGGTTGTTCTACAAATATATTTTTTTCAGTGGTTCTAGATAATACATATGATGAATAAAAATTATCCTTAAGGAAAAGTGACACTTTGTACAACTAACTGCCTACTGAGCCACAGTGGTTCTAGATAGTATTAAATCCCATGGTCTAGATTTTATAATTATATAACACTACGAGTTCTAGGTAAAGTCGCATTAAAGCATTAACGTCGGTAGAATCCACTCGGAGCTGGAACACGATTTCGCCATTAATGTATGTTCGAGATCATTTACATTACACTCGATGATTGATGAATTTGTTTTCCGTCGATACAAACTACTTTATATGGTACGAGTTTTAAAATTGTGGATTTTATTATGTTTTCATTCTAAAAGCACTTGATACGTTATTGCCATTAGCTGTATCTGTCTATAGGAATACTTAGCGATTGAGGTTTATTAACTACTAACCGTTGCCCACAGGGTCATTTTTTCGGGGTAAAAATTATCCTATGTTACCCTCTATGTGAGTGCCAAATTTTATGAAAATCTGTTTGACAGTTTTTGCATGAAGGAGTAACAAACAAACATACTGACTTTAACATTGCTTATTGACGAAGTCTCTTTGCCACACACTGATATAACTATTTTCATGTCTCTATATTTATAAAATGTAAACAAGTAGCTGAATTTTTTATTCTAAGATTTTATTTAAATATTACAGCAGCTCGCTCCAATAGGTAGCAATAACGCCGTTGCATCAATGCTCGTTGTTAATTAATTCTGTGCTAACGGTAAGGTTAAAATATCTATATTCGTATTGTTTCTTTTTATTAATAACACATATTTCCTCACTCACTTCTTCTGAATCAGTTTGTTTACTGCATTGTAGGCTGTTCATCTTGCACTCAACTGTGAACTATTCACGAACATGGTGCGAACTGTTTTTGGGCAGTAGCGAATATTTTAGCCGCTAAATTACTAGCTACTCGACTAAAATTCTAGCCTTGTGCGAACTACACTTTACACTCGATAATAATAAGATAGCTACGTACTAGTAAATCTATAATAGCGACGATTGCTTCTTACCAACAGGAAAGCCGTAATGATGATACCCGTCTGATAGAAAGCTAACCTAAAGTTTAAGATGGAAAGTCGCTGAGCTACAAACTCAATCAGCTACAAGCCTATTTACTTTTACTTTGTTTGTTACCATAAAGAAATGTATCACAGATATGCATATCGCAGTGATACCAGAATACTTAACACGAATTCATAATAATAAAATTACACAACCACATTACCTTTTAAAGATCAAACTCGAATTTCGTGCATTAGTATCTATGCGAATCACTGGAATAACGAGGTGGTCAGATTTGTAAAAGGATTGTGATTTACAACCCTCAAAGGTTTATAAAGGAATTGTTTGGTTTACGTAATACCAAAAAGCTAGCGAGCATAATAGCCAGGGCTCCAGTTCAGACGGAGTCGTTAGTAGTGATTAATTGTATGGGATTAGACGCAGGTCCGTATGACCGAAATCCAAACTAATATTATAAATGTAGAAGTAAGTTTAGCGATCTGTCATATTGTTTGTTCTAACAACGTTATTTACTCCATAACAAATATCCAATGTTGCGTAGAAAAAAATTCTCTCGCCCAGTTTTCATGTATTCTGCCAATTAAACAACAACTTGACGTAAAAAGTTTAGTATTTTTTTTAGTACATATACAGTATAATGATGATACCCGTCTGATAGACAGCTAACCTAAAGTTTAAGATGGAAAGTCACTGAGCTACAAACTCAATCAGCTACAAGCCTATTTACTTTTACTTTTTGCATTTTTTACTCTTAACATTGCACTTTTCTTTTTGCACTTTTTTAGATTAGCAAGATTTTAATTAATTGGCAATGTATGAATATTATCTTGAAGTGAATAACGTCCTCTTCTCGGTTACAAATTGAGCGAAAATTTTGCATTATCGTGTAAATTAGATGAAAATTCAAAATTATTATGACAAAGAGCTAATCTAAGGATGGATTCAGAAGGTGCTTATGGAACCTCCTAAAATATCTAACATTTTCCTTTCAAACATAGGCTATTTTGTACAGACTTGAAAAAGCAGGAGGTTCTATATTCGACTGCATTTTTTTGTATGTGTGTTACGCGATTACTCTATCAATAGCTAACCGACTTTGATAGTCCTGTGTTAAAAACCCAGGTCATGATTTTTAGGTGGCCCCATATTAATTTTGTAATGATCCGACTATCTGTTTAGTTATACTAAATAATGGACTTGTTGTTTGACCATCTCGTTGGTCGAGTGGCTAGCGTACACGCCTAACTACATCGACCAACCACGAGACTCGGGTTCGATTCCCGATAGGGGCAGGCATTTGTGTGATGAACATTTGGATGTCTGCATTTCCGGGTCTGGGTGTTTATTAAATTTATTCTGGTATCTATTTAAGTATTTATATGTACTAGTATCGTTGACTAACACCCATAACTCAAGTATATAATTTGTTTACTTTGGGGTTAGATTCAATTTGTGTAACTTGTCCAGGGATATTTATTTATTGTTCATTTATGTTGACGAACATATCAAGGAAGTAGTAACTCAAAAACTACCAGTAGGATGTTGATAAGATTTATGTGGGACCAGTACGGAATTACTTGCTATCCATCCAAGAAAGAATTATCAATTCGTGAAGTGGTACCAAATGAAATGATAGGAGTCGATTTTTGCAATTTAACCCAATACTTGGCAATTATTATTTTTTTCAATATATTTTGCCATATATAGGTTGCCAAAAACATGGAAAAAATATTTAAAAAAATCTAACTTAAAAGGTGTTTGAGATAAAGCATGTGTATTTAAATGCACTTTGCCACCTTTATAGACTTTTAATTATCAAAGTCCTATGTGCACTAAAATACACATTGCCAGAGTCAGTGGTGAATTAAAAATACTGTAAACCTTGGAAAAAATATTTTTTATTGACTAAAAAACAAGTTAACCGTATCAAAAATTTAAATTTAACTAAATTATATCACAGTCATAACTATTCAAACTAAAGTAATTGACCTTTTAGGTCTAGCAGCAGTAAAAAAAAAACATTATACGAAAGCACACAAATAGTTTAATAAAAAAAATGGTGACAGCAAAACTAAGAACAAAATTATTAAATAGATCAATAATATCATTGCTACATTTATTAATTAAAAAGAATACGACAGTATAATAAGTAAGTTTTTAAGTTTATTGATTTAGGAAATTTTAAGTAAGTAAGTATCTTCACGCCCATATCCCCGAAGAGATAGGCAGAGGCACAACCGGGGCACCCACGACTAGCCGAAGATACTAAGTCCCACAATGTGATAGGTGGCAAGCCTATCGCCAACCGGGCACATATCCTATCCCGAGCAACTTTTTTTTAAATAGAAAATTGGAAAAACCCAATTTTCTTTTTCTTGCCCGACCCGGGATTCGAACCCGGGACCTCATGCAGTCAAGTCCAACAACTGAACCGCTAGACCACAGAGGCGATGAGATAGGAAATGTTGTGTGATAATTATTAAAACAATTACGACCCTCGACTAGACAAAAGGGGACATAACTTTTTATGCACTTCTTGCATCGGTCTTTCGTTTCAAAAGAAAACATGTGATCGAATCGAGCATAATCTGATGTTTGTGGAGTGAACATGAGTTTATGTGTACATTTCGATATGTACTATTGAGATCAGTGCCTAGAGCACATCGGAAATCTTTGAGTTTCTTAGGCTTTGTGTCTTTAGCTTTGCGGCGATACATTAACCATGCATTATCGACATGAATGTCAAGCAGCTGTGAGAACACTGGTATATTATAACGGTGTGCTCTTATCTCTGTCCGGTTAAGTGCTATAAGTATCTGCTAGATCTACATCTCCCATGCAAGCAATACAATCTTTTATAATGTTGGGACATGTGATTGGTGACTTAGCTTTGGTGTTTTGCTGTACCTTAACATCTGTTGCACTGGACGTGCATCAGTATAGGTACTTGATGCTGCTGCTCTGATTTGAAGGTAGTACGGACGGTGAATCTAGGTTAGAAAATTTACGATTTGATGAACTTAAAGTTGTTACACAAATGGTATCTTGGTCACTATCCGATAGCGAATAAATATTTTCAAGGGAAGGACTTAGTGATGGTGGATCTGAACTGTTATCAGAATATTCAACAATCTTGTTTTGTAAAATTTTAGGAATATAATGTAGTTCATCTTCCAAAGAATCACTTTTATCAATATCAGAATCAGCCACGTGCTTAGGTATTAACGCTAAAATTCTGGATGTTCTTGCAGAAGGCTTAAACAACAAATTTCTATGTGAAAGATATATACACGCCCAACTACATTGACTAATCGCGTGACTTAGGTTCGATTTCCGACGGAGGCAGGCATTTGGTGATGAACAATTAGGTGTCTGTATTTCCGGGTCTGGGTGTTGACAAATTTATTCTGGTATCTATTTTAGTTTTTCTATGTAATAGCAGAGATTAGTAATATATTGTCTTTGGTAATAGTATCGTTGACTAACACCCATAACACAAGTATATAATTTGCTTACTTTAGGGTTAGATTCAATTTGTGTAACTTGTCCAGGGATATTTGTTTATTATTATTAATTTCATTTATTTATTAAAACTATAATTTATTGTGCTATTTCTCTAAACAAAGACGACTTAAATGGCAATGTATATTTAAATGCACATAGCCAAATGTAGTTACAACTATTGGTAAGTTGGCAATGTGAATTTAAAGGCTCATGGTCAAATTTATTTACGTTTGTGGTAAGTTGGCAATGACCATTAAGAGACACACACCAAATGACGTGTAAAATAATCATAGATAACTAGTTTGATTGTGCAAAATAAATTTCTTATCCAAAAGATAATGTTTTTATGTGCTATTTTGAATAATTTATTTTATAGTTTCGTGAAAAAATAAAATGATTTTTATCGATTTTTGCCTTGTAAGTCGCATGCGCCTGCGTACGCTTCGCTACCTTGAAATCTACTCCAGGTGTTGTCAGCGTTCAGCAATATTTTTTCCAATAAAATACAAATGTTATACTAGGCCAGAGATTCCCAAACTTGTTTCATGTAACGCCCACTTTCAAAATCATCAACTTTGTAGCAACCCCCTCCCCGTTTTTTTCCGCAAAAACCTCATTAATAACATATTTGTCTCGTCTAAAGTTAAATAAAACAAATTTTTCAGATTTTCTTACCGCCCCTCTCTAGACTACCAGCGCCCACAAGGGGGCGTTATCGCCCACTTTGGGAAAGGCTGTACTAGGCGAATACAAGGAGCAAAAATAAAAGTTTGTTTTAAAATTTTGCGCCAGATTTATTCAACAAACACGTGCATTTAAATACACATCGTCAAGTATAAGGGTTAACTGAGAATTGTTTATTTAAAATTCTAGAACAATAAGAATGTAAACGTTTTATTAGTTAATAGGTGAAATTGTAACCGTAGCAAAAATAAATAACTTTTAGATGAGACTGATCAAGGTTAGCCTATCAACAATATTTTAGAAATATATGAGTCGATTAGAATTAAAACCAGCAATCTGTATATGGCGTCTATATACAGATTGCTGGTTTTGATTCTAATCGACTCATATATAAGCTATTATTTTTGTTTTTACGAAGCTTTATAATTTTTTATAAGTATATATATTTATAAGTATATATGTTAGTATATACTTATAATAAAGTACACCTTCATATCAATCCTTATCCAATGAAATCATTTCATATTCAAGTCTGTTTTAATATCTTTAGATTAAATTATTCAAACCAAGCATTCCATTCAAAAGATATTACGAAATTAAAAATTCAATCTAAACAAAATACCTACATTAGAAATATATTGGATGTGAACAAAGCGGGCTTCACCGCTACCGCTGGTTTCGCTCGGGTAGGTACCTAGGTAAGTTCTTTAACTCATCTATACTAATAACAGAAAGGAAAGATTTACCAGTTTATCAATTTAACGGTCCAGGTGTTGGACTTGACTTCATGAGGCCCTGGGTTCGATTCCCGGGTCGGGCTACAAAAAGAAAATATGTTTTTTCCAATTTTGTAATAAAAAAGTGCCCGATTTGGCAATAGGCTTACCATCTATGACACTGTGGGAATTAGTGTCTTCGGCTAGTGGTGGGTGTCCTGGTTGTGCTTCTGCCTACTCTTTCGGGGATATGAACTCGAAGATACTTACTTTTTGCTTACTTAAGATTTGGCTGACATTCCACGATCAGATCAATCGGATGCTATGAAGGAAGCTAGACAGGTTTGTCAGGATCGTGAGGTCTGGCACTCGATACTCTCTGCCTACGACCTAAGGGACTTGGCGTGAAGATATGTATGTATGTTTTTAAGATTTATACCGGCCATATTATGTTACAGGTAATAATAAATTCAACATTTCAATTAATATCTTTTGTTTTTATTTTCATTTGCTTGTTGTTGATTGACTATTGATTTTTACGATTACTAACTAACAATTTTAGTTGTGGTACAGAAATAAATAAAAATACAAACCTTTGAACTCAATTGTTATTTCAAGAATTTTAATTAGTTGGCTTCTTTTGACTTTGAAACGACACTGGCATTATAATATTATTTTAAATACTCATACTGCCATATTATAATTGACTTAAGTACATATTCGTATTATGAGAAGCATACCCTCGATTCACCTAATTCGATTTTGTTTGACAAATAGCAATCCACCACGTGTCGATCTCTAAATACATTCTTTTACACCATAATTATGTCTACTTTACCACGGTTATCATCTTTGATCTCTAAATGCAATTTTTTACAGAATAATTGTGCGAGTCATGACAAAACTCTACCGCGGTCATGGTTACGGTATTAATGGCAGCCATTCGTAATTAGAAAGGCGATATGTAATAGAAATGTCTCGATTGTCGATAAATCTTTGCACCCTAAGTACATAAACGTCGAATTTTTTTTAAATTGTAAAAATAAATGTGAAGTGTGAGTGCGACGCGCAATCCAAGGTTCCGTATAATAAGACTGAAAGGCCAGCTAGACACACAACACTTGGAATTTTGTTACGAAATTCCATTTTGCAACAATATTTCGCACATATCAAATTTTCGCAAATTTGTACGATAAATCATGTATGTGGTAAGCGAATTTTGTATTAATTTGCTGCTTTTGCAAATCCCTTACCTTGGACATAAGTTTTGTGAACTCATGGATGATTAGTACTACTGCCTTACATTTTCTATACTATGTAAGTATATTTCATAAACTGTGTATTTCACGAAAGTGACTTAAAATTACAGTCTCAGTTTATCGTTGCACCGTTATCAGTTTAACTATCTTATCCTAGCTACAACCCGTACGAAAATAACTATGCACCTCGCGCTGTGACGTCATGTCATTTTCATTTTCGGTTCGGTATCGGTGACAAAGATGAGCGCTTGCGGCGATTGCGGGAGAGGGGGGTGGGGAGAGGGGGGCAGCGGGATAGGGATTCATCAACTACGAAAAAAAACAAGAGTACTTTTGAAATAAGTTATAGTATGATAAATAGTAAGTATGCTTGAAGTAAGTCGGCTTGATTCCTTAGCGTTGCGTCGAGATGTTGGGTCATTCAGTGGTCTCTACCACATCAATCATGGGGAATGCTTGGAGAAGTGGTTTGGTTTAATTCCAGTCGCTGATTTCCATCTTCGGACATCGCGTCAGAGCTTAAGGTATCATGCCCATCATCTCGATGCGTGGCAATCTACAACTGTGCGAATCCGAAGACATTTTTTACCCCGTATAACACCTTTGTGGAATCAGTTACCGAGGGCAGTATTCCCAAACGATTATGACTTTGGAACCTTCAAGAAAAGAGCGTACTCGTTCCTTTAAGGTCGGCAACGCATCTGTGTTACTCCTGGCGTTGCGGATGTCCGTGGGCGGAGGTGATCACTTTCCATCAGGTGACCCACTTGCTCGTTTGCCTCGTCTTCTAAAAAATAAAACAAGTATACCACAAAAAGGCCAGTCACGTACAAATATAATCAGAAAGAAACCTAAAAACAAACGGTCGAGACATTTCAAAGTTACGCATCGACGAGGCCTCTTTGTGGCTCTTGCAGTGCTACACTAACGAGTGTCTCGTCAAGACTAGTGGTCTCACCTCTGATTATCAATGAAGACTGATTTAACGCTGTATTAGAAACTAACACGGAGCTAAATATAACCCATGAACATGCAGGTGGGTCTAAGTATAGGCAAAATAAATGCATTTTAATAACTGCTTTATTTTCAGACATTATCGTAGTAGGATGAAAGATTCCGGACGTGTTTCGCAAATTGTATTCCACTGGAAACGGCTGCAAATGCATGAATATCCTCCGCAGTTCGTGACCTATTTATCGCGAATATCTGCTGATTGTGTCATAAATATTTACGATGTTTTGCACAGGTGACTCGCCTATATGAAATGGATATTAAGCGATTCCTTAAAGCTAATACTTATAAGTAGAGAATGAAAGTTGGTTTCTGTTAGTAGGGGAGCTCAAGAGAGGATTTTTGTTGTAACTCAAGCGCGTCATATAAAGATATGAGAGATACATTGCACTATGGTTTAACATCTTCGTTATGTATTAAATATCTTTATACACGCGCGCTTAGGAGAGTATATCTATTTTTTGGCTTGAAAATAAACTTAAACACGTCAGATTAAAGTACACCAGATTTGTTGCATGATTTGAACAAGACATACGGGAGTAGGAGGATAGAATCATTCATTGTCCATTATGGCAAACTGTCTGATTGACATATTATTTCCACATTGAGCATGCACACTTTTAACATTTGATGAACTCGTCTATGTTGGAGTGACTATTATTGTTGTTTTAACTTTAGACGCTCAACCCACTGCTAAAAAGTAAATCCTCACATATCCCTTTTTACTCTCTACTATTTAATTGGGTCGAAATGACGCTAGAGGAACTATACATTTAGTATCGGGGCTCCCCTACTGTGTGGTATTCGAAATACAAACTGGTAAATTTTCATGGAAAAAAAATCCCACTGCCTAAAGTATATCAGAACTTTTGTACGTTAGTTACGCAATTACTCGGCCAATTACGGTGGTGGTAGCAAAAAATTGGGCATTATTAAGTATAACTAAAAAACAACTGGTGTGGCGGTCCAGATATTGGACTTGACTGCATGAGGTCCCGGGTTCGATTCTCGGGTCGGGAACAAAAATAAAATTAGCTTTTTCTAATTTTTTAATAAATGTTGAAGAGATTGTTGTGTAGGATTGGCTATGTGCCCGGCTTGCCACCTATCACATTGTGGGACTTAGTGTCTTCGGTTAGTCGTGAGTACCCTGGTTATGCCTCTGCCTTTTTCTTTAGCGATATGGGTATGGAGATACTGGTGAAATTAATGTGGGACCGTCATTGCTTAATTATGTTTTGAAAAAAAATCAACCATGACGTGGTACCTAATAAAGTATTTCTTTTGAATTGGATTTATAGTTTTATTGTGCTTAAGTACTTAAAAACAAGTGTATCGCGCATACAACCATAAAAAAAACGTTTTCTTCCAAAATAAAGAGATGCATCTATATCTCCATGTTATTGACATAAACGCAAAATTTTCTTCGTTTAATACTTAAAGTAAAGACTGTTGTTGTTTTCTAGTTATACACTTTTACAACTTTCGACAATCGAAATAAATCTTTTCAAATATTGTCTTTGTCGATAACTACAACGAAAAAGTTCGTCTACTCTCGCGTAGAGGATTTGTATTTAACATAAATATTCTTTGAAATTTTCAGTACTTTTTCTAGGACGTGCAATTTTTAAATGAAAATACTAAACAAATATTTGATTTTGAAGTATGTACGTAAGTATCATCTCCCAGTGCAAAGTGCTAATATAACAGATCAGCTGTTTATCTTTTATTAATTCCCTTGAAGGTAAGTTTTGGAAAAAGTAGCGTATGTTCGAATTCCATTCTTTATGCTTTATGTCAAATGTTATCAAAATTAGTCCACGGTTTCGCTGTGAAAACTGTTAGCTGACACACAGAAAGACTATTGCATTAACACTCGTAGTATTGTACGTATATTTTTATAAATTAAATATGTAGTTACTCACAATTGCACTTGAACTGTTCAGTGGTTCAGCGAATAAAATCAAGCGTTTAAGTAAAGTGGTAATTAATATTAACAAATCGTAGCAAAGTACACCGCTCCACCGCAATTACCTCGAATACTGTCGACTTTAGGGTTGCCAATTTCCAACTAATGGGATGAATATACATTCACGTATAGTATAGCTATAAAAAACGTGAGTTACACACAAACAAACAAAAACGAGAAAAAACGATTAATGTAGTTTTACATACATACCTACTTATATACATAGATATATCTTCACGCCAAGTCCCTTACGGTGTAGGCAGAGGGTATCGAGTGTCAAACCTCACAGGCCTGAGCAACCTGCCTTGCTTCCTTTACATTAATTATCCTTTTAATACAAACTCGCCGGTTTCGGAGACTCTTGACACTACCTTCGGATAACACCCGAGCGATTTAATCGTGGAATGTCAGATGTAGTTTCTATAAGTATAAGTAACACTTGGCACTGGATACACTCTTTCCATTCCGCGAGGGTCTTGGCGTGACGATATGTATGTAAATATTAATTAAAAGTGATTGCTTAGTTAAATAATATTCTTTTTAGTGCTATGTAGTTATGTACCTAAATTGGTGTATAGCGTAGAAGTCAAACCGATTTTAGTTAAGAAATACATGTCATTAGACACCCACGATGTTAGTGACCATTTTGGTGATACAAAATAAGGGTAGGAAATAAAACCTTCTGAATAAGTCCATTACTAGCTCGGTAACAAAAACGGCAGTCAGGCCACTCTTAATGTGTTTTTTTGTAATCTTGTAATAAAAAATAATTGCTTGAGATCAAATAAGTTCTAAGTTAGGTTTATAACTTTTCACACTGTGAAACTGTTCGGCAAATCTTGATTACCCTGGTAGTACATCTGCCTACCTCTTTGGAGACACAGACACGAGGGCACTTATTTACTATTCTATGGAAGTAGACGTGTTTGTGCATGCTTGTGCGCGCGCGTCTCTCTCTCTCTCTCTCTCTCTCTCTCTCTCTATCCCTCCCTCCCCCTCCCTCTCTCTCCCCC
>NJDC01007035.1:81638-112580 GCA_002245475.1 Calephelis virginiensis | reverse complement strand
TGCGTGTGCGTGTGCGTGTGCGTGTGTGTGTGTGTGTGTGTGTGTGTGTGTGTGTGTATTTACTGCATCATAACTTTTGAACGGATGGATCGATTTTTGATCTTGACATGGTCATCGTGACATTGACATTGATGATTTTCGACATGGTTCTTAACCACATTACGTAATTACGTATACGTTTTGTCGGGGGTTGTCAAAAATTTTGATATTATTGAAATTTGCATCTGAATCAGGTTTGTTTTTAAGGATGTTAAGAAATAAGGATTCTTATTTTACCCTGGACAGTTGAGAACCCTGAATTCCGACTCTCAAAAACTTCTTCGAAACACTCCAGTCCTGGCGAGTAACAAAATTTAACGCACTGTTGTATTTTGTTGACTATGTTTTTAATTAAAATTCTCTTAAATTAAAAATTTTTCCTCTCTGGGCTTTGAGGTGCTTTTTTAACGTTAATCAACTTCATTTTATGGATGAGTGGTAGTTGTATTTTTTCCACGAAATATATTAGCTAGTAACGTTCTTTCATAATATAAATTTAACTAACAGTGTCAAATATGTGCCCTAGTCCCATGCAAATATACACAAAAAATTCTAGAAACCGCTTGTAGCCGTATGGTGTTCTTGACCATAAAAATCTCCTGTTATTTTTAGATATAAAATTTATTAATTATTAGTTAATTTAATCAGTAATTTTTAATTCTTCCGGGAATTATTTGTTTGTCATTTTGCCTCTTCGCTACGGAGTGATATTAAGGTATATTTTTCACCGATTCCAAAAATAGTAGATTATAGCTTTTTTTATTTTGATGTATCATATTAGGATAGAAAAGGATTAGGATAAAAAATAATTTAAGTTTGCAAGCGTAACCACGGGCAACAGAATGTAACGGGCAGTGTTTGATGTTAGTCACTTGCAAGTACGAGTACATTTTCTTAATAATAATAATGGAATATCATCAATAGTTGATAATGATATAATTAAAATCTAACTTTATCTTTAATGACACCATTAAAGATATTGTTAGATGTTTAATTATTTAAACCTACCATTTAAAACATATCGTGGGATACTCACGATATAATTTTATTTAATCTGTCGATATTTCGTTGGATATTCGTATATTCGTTTTTCGTATAAATAATTAAAAATGTTAAATGTTAAACAAAAATCCCCGTGTTGGTCCGGGCTCCTTTGTAGAATAGACCATCTGCCTTCCTTGCCAGGCAGCTCGTAAAAGGTGAGCATAGGCTCACCGTCACAAACACCGTGACATCTGACTAGGTGGTAGAGTTTAGCAGCGACTCGGATTGGTACCACCGCCTTGCCTATTCCTGCCGACATAGCGTCATGACGTGTTCCGGTTCGGAGGGTAAGGTAGCCAGTAAACTTACTTTTGCCTAACATCCCGGCCTCAGGTTGGCAACGCACCATTACCACCTTTGGCGTGAAATTCTTAACATCAGGAAATCCGACTGCTTGTTTGCCTTGCAATATCATAAAAAAATTTATTAGTTAGAGTTATATAGATGGTATTAGACATGGTATTATGATTATCCTTTTCAACTGTGCGGCGGTATTGTCCCCATGGTGGTTGGTGGGAATGTTCGTAAGGTTAGTCACATTCTGTAATTTGGAAGTCTTCCCGCTACAAAAGTTACACGGGTTCCGCGGAATTAACAACATATAGGAATATCATCAAGTTCCGCTGATGGGAAAATTAGACTGTCAAAATATACTTTTTAAAGTTGACAAAAATACACCTTCGTTTCGCGTTTTTGCATGAAAAATGGCCAATTGGCTTATTCTAAAAATGTTGTTACAAAGTGTAAAGGTACTGCTATTATTTTCGTCAAAAAATTCAGGGGAAGTTCCGTCAAGTAAGCTAATTTGTAATATAACACATAAATTAAAAAAATATTTCTTGCAAAAAAATTACCATGATTTTAGTTCATTTCATGATAAAATATGTAGAAACATCACAGACAAACTGATCAGATAACACTAAACGTGTTTTGTCTCTTTCTATAACTTTCGTTGAAAGAAGATAGCGATAAAATAAAATTAGTTTACTGAGTGCGCAATTCAATTACGAACAATGATATGTTTTGTATGTAGGTATGTAAAAAAAAATTGTTACATAGAATTTCTCAATAAAAAATAAACGAAAAACTCAGCGTTCAACACTGCGTTGCGATACCGAATGGTTAACGAGTAGAAAATTGTCACTTGTTCAGAAAAACGGTAACAAAAACCAGTTTGTTGGACATTAAACATTTCGCTCTTGAAAAGTGTTAACGAATAGTTTTTGTTACTATTTTATTTCGATATCAATTACATACTAAATCATAAAACATATTGAAAAAATGTGCAATATTACCAAAATGCTTGATTAGTATTATGCGAAATAAACCTTTTGAAAACACTAATGTTTTCTCTTTTACCACAAAAAAATGTCATACTCAATTTTTAAAATAAATAAAAAAGTAAACACGTGTAAATTTTATTATGTTTAGAAAAGTTTTTTTCTAGTGACGTAAGTAAACTGGGCTAAGTACAGGATTTGTCACCTGAGCTTATAGGATAAAAATTGGCTTGTGTTCTTTCCGGTTTTTTAAATTATTTCGTTGCTACCACCTTCATTATCACCATGCTTAGGGTTAGCATAAACGCCATATATTATCAAATATCAGCAGGGCTAGGGTTCGATTTTTGACTCGGGATGGCATTTGTTTGATGAGCATAGAAATCTATTTGTAAAAATAATCACTTTTTTAAAATTGTTCAATTATTGAAACACAATGTGTTAAAATTACTTTTAATAAAAAGTATCTTCACGCCCATGTCCCCGAAGAGGTACAACCAAGGCACCCACGACTAGCCGAAGACACTAAGTCCCACAATGTGATAGGTGGCAAGCCTATCGCCAACCGGGCACATTTCCAATCCCGACCAACATTTTTTTATTAGAAAATTGGAAAAATCCAATTTTCTTTGTGTTGGCCGACCCGGGATTCGAACCCGGGACCTCATGCAGTCAAGTCCAACACCCGGACCGCTGGACCACTGAGGCTATAAATACAAATTTAGCACCGAAACCTTACACCTAAAAGGTCCTTGTAAGTCTGTCTTCATTAGTGAAAATTTGACGCCAAAAAATGCAATTGCAAAATTGCAAAATTGAAAACATGCAATTTATTTAGAAACACTTGTACTTTCCGCAATATATTTTATTATTTTTTATTTTTATGGTTTAGCCAACCGGTTCCGAAGCCGGTTGTATAGCGAAAGCGAAATCAAGAATGAAATTCCACCAAGCACCGATGATCAAAAGTATAGAATCTAAAAATGAAAAGGTTATTTTACGTATCTAAATATGCCCGATCAAATTCATTTGACCACTGTTGTATTTCAAATGGCAAAATATTTCTGTGAAAAAAAGAGGGGCAAGTTGCTGTCCTCGTTAAGGGTGAAGAAGACCTTAAAATCTTGGAATCCGAAAAGTTGTGACTATCATTATTATGTTTTCTGTTCGCTAAATATTTAATAATACTTTTGACTTTTTCACACTTTACACCTACACTACACATTTGCATGTCTTCCAGTCTCCATGTTTTGTCATATGTTACTCTTTTGTTTTCATTATTACGGTTTTGTCTCAACGGTCTTCAATGTTGCAGTATATAACGCTGATAGTTATGCTTTAGTGAGCATAATGGATAGTGAACTATAAATCAATAAAGACATAGAAGAAATATCTGTATCCCAAGCATACTTCTGTACTCCTGAAAACTGTGTGAAGCACATTCAAACAATTCGTGACTCTTTAGCTGTATTACACTTAAATATAAGAAGCATCTGCTGTAAATTTAATTAACTGCAAATATTACTGAAACGAATCAATATTTTGTTTGATGTCCTTGTGTTGAGTGGGTGCTGGTTAAGCAAATGCCCAAAACTACCTACGTTACCAGGATACTTCCCATTGCAAACGAAACACACTAATAAAAATGATGGTTTGATGGCATACGTTAAGAATAACTTACTCGTACCTTGCACTGTTAATAAACCTACGTTTAACGTCTTATTCTTAAATTCAATAATTAGCTTGCAACAGTAGTACTTTATCGCTCTCCTTCTCAGCGAAACATTTCAAATTTTTTGGACTCATTAGATGATACACTCAAATCTCTTAGTAATTCTAAAACGATAACTGTAATTGGAGATATCAATATTAATATAATACCTGGGTCTGATGACTCTAATGCTGATATTTATTTGGATACGGCTGCTGCAAATGCATTACTCTCTGCCCATATATTGCAAACTAGAAATAATAGCTTTCTTGATCATGTTTTGCTAAAGATGAACACTACCTCAGTTACTTTGATTATTGATTCTTTCATTACAGACCATGCTCCTGTTGTTTTTTGCTATAGTCGCAATTACAAAATAGTGACAGCCGCTTTGACTAAAATGGTAACTGATTAGGCTGCTTATGTATACGATATTGAGAATACTGATTTTTCATTTATAATGGATATGACCGATGCTGAAAACTGCAGCAAGTGCTTTTGCTTTTTGTGCATCATTGAGATCCATACATGTTCAGGGCATATTCCTAGGAAAAATAGAAATCTTAAGCCGTCGATGATTCCCGGTTTATTGCGATGCTTTCGAAATCGAGATCATTTACACAAATTTCATGAAAAAGATCCTAACAATCCGAACACTCGATTAACTTATACTCGATTTAGAAATTTTTGTACAAATTTTTTGATAAAGATGAGCAAGCAAGCCTATGAAAGTGCGCAGTTTAATAACGCAAAAAATAACCCTAAGGCAACCTTGAAATTAATCAAAGATTCTGTCATTTTGCAGAAAAAAGATAATCCGGCCACTGATCTTCTAATAATAGAATCAAACCTTGTTCAATCTGTTAAAATGTTAACAGTTATTAACAATGGTTAATAGCTACTTTAGCACAGTTGGTCACAATTTGGCTTCTATATTTAAAAAGGTACCTCGTAGTAAGGTATTGCCTATCACTGATTCGCAGGCTAATTCTATGGCTTTGATAAACACTGATAAGGCTGAAGTTGACCATTTAATATTAGAATTAAAAAAATGTGCTTTGGGGTGGAGCAAAATCTCGACACAATTACTGAAAGCTGCATATCAAACTCTTGTACCTGTTTTAACATACATATTTAATTTATGTTATGTCTAGCTAGCGGAACGTTTCCGTCAGTCTTTAAAATAGCCATTGTACATCCAATTTTCAAGAGTGGAGATAGAGGTAGTGTTAATAATTACAGACCTATCTCTGTTTTAAAATTCTTGAAAAAATAATAAATGATAGACTAAGGAATTATATAACTACATATAATATATTATCAGATAATCAGTATGGTTTCCGTAATGAAAGGTATACTGACGAATCTGTTTTGAAAGTAACAAATACTATTATTAATAATTTTAATCATAAATTGAAAACTGTTGGCATGTTTCTGGATATTTTTAAAGCGATCGGTACACTCTTCTTGTAAAGCTTGAATATATTGGTGTACGAGGTCTAACCTCTTGAAATCTTTCGGAGCTATCTGAGCAATCGAAAACAACGAGTCAAGACAGAAAATTACATAAGTGCTGCTTCGTCTCTTTCTTATGGTGTTCCTCAAGGCAATGTCCTTGGACCAACGCTATTTCTTATTTATATAAATGACCTATGTAGCCTAGATATCAATAATTGTAAAAAAATAACATATGCAGATGATACGGCAATACTTGTATATGACAAAACTTGGACTGATGCATGCACAAATACTGAAGTGGCTTTGAGATAGTTTGTTGAATGGGTGGGCACAAATCTACTTAGCACAAATTTAAGTAAAACTTCCTATTTAACTTTTCCTGCCAGCACATCATCCATACCACCTGACACCTTTATTACTGCTCACCGATATAAAAGATAATGAACCATCCTGCTCTTGTACTTTGCTAGCCCAGTCACACACTGTTAAATATCTTGGGGTTTAAGTCGATCCAAGTCGAAAGTCGAGGGGAAAGGCGAAAGTCTTCGACCAGTGTGTATTACCAGTGATGACATATAGAACTGAAATAAGCTCAGAGTCCTCAGCCTGCTATGGAGAGCTATGCTCGTTGTTTCTCTGCGAGATATGATCCGTAATTAGGTGATCCGCAAGAGCACGAGAGTAACCGACATAGCTCAGAGAGTTAGCAAGCTGAAGTGGCAATGGGCAGGCCACATTGCTCGCAGAACCGACAACCGCTGGGGAAGAAAGGTTCTCGAGTACCACACCGGAGGACGTGGCGTTGGACGACCTCCCACCCGGTGGACTGATGACCTGGTCAAAATTGCGGGGTAACGCTGGATACAAGCGGCTGGTGACCGTGACTTGTGGCGCTCTTTGAGGGAAGCCTATGTCCAGCAGTGGACGTCCCTCGGCTGATGATGATAATAAATCGATCGTCCAATGAAATGGAAAGAACAGATTGACTTAACTGAATCTAGAATGCGTAAACATTGTGGGAGGCTCAAGGCGGTCTCAGGTCTGGAAGAGCATGTACGAATCAAGTGTTTTCGCTCCACAACATTGTAGAAAAGCATCTAGCTGTGGGTCAGAGGGTTTTCTGCAAGGCGCCAGTTTGATTATCTTTCTACATTAGTATATTATAAAGTAAATGAAATCTTAAATATATATCCACTCATTAACCGTGCATGTAAATCGAAATTGACTGATTTCTTGCAAAATCAAACAAATGATGAGACTGAATTATTTATTTCTACTTTATAAACCGAATGTACAGTCTTTTACATACTTGTATATACTTACACTAACATATTGTATATATGTATACACATACACACATAGATGCACACACACTCATACACATGCACACACACACACACACGTACATACGAACTTGATCACACTTATGCCTGCACATACAAATGCAAACATGTATACATTTCAATGTACTAAAAACAATATGGGATGTAATATATTATGTAACAAATCTTTATGTATTTGCAATAAATTACTATGTGTATGGTAAAGTACTCCGAGGGGGCGTAAATAGTAGCGACATAGTTCTACACTATTGCTGCTGTTTACGAACATTAAAATTGTAAATCTGTTTTATTTGATAAATAAATTATTATTATTATTAAAAAAATTAAGTACATACTGCTCGATTTTTATAGGTTTTTGAATTTCGCGAATTGGGACAAACACACAAAATTTATGTTTAAACATCTCCTTTTGTATTCCACATATAACAGATATATTTTGTATTCCACATTCAGATATTTTCACTTATGTAAAACAGTTAAATAATATGTTTTTATATTTATACATGAATTTTTTAAATGGTTTTGGATGTATTGTACGTATGTAATTTCGTCTCAGGATAATAAAAGAACATTATGCATTTGGCACATTTAGGTGAATGGAAGGACATTAACAACTTTTTATGAGAATTGCCAAAATGGTTCGAATGGAAGACCTTAATTACTTCAAAACTCAGGAAAAACCTCGAGTAAAAAATATATTATCAATTTCTTAACGCAAATGATCACGTCGTTATTCTAACAAATTATTTTTCCAGCTAATTGCTTTCTAGCAGTGAAAGCAGTCACAAGCGAAACGGCATGAACAATTAGTATGATAAATAGTCTTTATCTGAATAAAGTTATGAATTAAAAGTATTAATTTTGTGCCGAGTAATGCCGCGACTCGTGTTTATAATTGATATAAATCGTCTAACTCCAGAGACGAGATCTGAATAATCTATTACCAAGGGTTTTATTTCGAATTTTGAATGATATTTCTGCGAGTTTGTTTCCATTTTAGAAGAAACACAAGTAAAGATGTTGTACATTGTAGTTCGACTGGGGAGTCAAATCCTACTAATATTACAAATTTTATGAGTATGTATGTGTGGGTGTTTGTTACCTTTTCACGCTCGAATGGCTGAACGGATTTGTCTGAAATTTGGAATACACATAGATGACCTGGATTAACATATAGATTTTTTTAATCCCTTCACACAAAGGGTTCCTGTAATAACGCTGGCTAAGCCGCAGGCAAAAGCTAAAAGTTTTATATAATGCTTGATATAACCTGCTCATAAAATCACCGTAAACAGTTTCTATGACGTTTCAATCGAACAAAATTGTATGTAGTCGAATATCTACATACAATTTTGCGAAATATCCAATGATTTAGGTTAGATAAGAGAAACAATTATTGTATCAACTATAATATACAGTACCTATATTAATACTAGCTGACCCAGCAAATTAAGTATAACTTGGCATTACTTACAGTTCGTTTAATGGGAAAAATGAAGTACTGTTTATCCTATTTTTCCGTGTTTTTTCTATTCTTACGAACCTTCTCCTAATAGTAACTAACTAACTAATAGTAACTAAAAAGTAACTAAAATATTAACTATGAACTTACAACCTCATTATACACAACTAATATGATCAAAAAAGCTTGTCGCGCGATTTTTTTGTGTAAATAAACTAGTACCTACTTATTGATTTCTGTAAAATCAGCTAAGTTTAAAATGATAAAATGGAATTTTATATTGATAAAATAGCGACAAACTTTTATGATCATGTAAGTTGTGTATAATGAGGTTGCAAGTCCATGGTTAATATTTTTAAAGAAAAAAAATATTTTCTTCCTTTTAGGACTTTTAAATAAAAGCTTTTTATAAAAATATTTTTTTTTGCTTTTAATTTATTTAACACTTTTTAGTTATCACTGGTTAGGCTTCGTAGTCTGTTCATCGCATTCAACCCATCATTTTTGCAAAATCGTTTGCCGGTTAATTTCGAACAATCCAGCTCTTCAACAAGCTTACATTTTGGACTAATTGTTGACTCTCCCAGAACTCCGTTTAGAAAGGTAAGAGCTAATATACAACAGGGTACGCCTAGGTGTCCTGAGGTGGTACGTTTATCACATCATGTTACACCCCAGTGCAACTCAGCCCTCGGCACGGCCTCACTTTGACTTGGGTGTTTGGAAGAATGCGCCACTTATGTCTGCTTACATGTGCCTGACAAAACACTGTTACCGCTTTGATTTTAGAGTTGTTCTTCTCTTAGACATGTTGCAGACCAATGCTGATGTCACCGATCCCGTTAAAACACACAAACCAAAGCCAATCAGTCGATGTAACAGGCCTTAACAAAAAAATTTACAAAAATTTTCTCAGCAAACCCTTTCAAAAGTGCGTCGTATTGGATTTAAAGTGATGTCACATTATGTTCGAAATATAATTTCATTAAGCCCTTTCTTTTAATACCCATACTGTAGAAATGTATTGAAAATAACTATTCCGCTATCTTGGATAGTCCGCATTGTTGTGTTTAGAATTACGCCACATTACATTTTATAGTGCTCTCAACGAATCCTTTCATTTGGTACAAATATTGTAGAAGTGAATTGAAAATAACAATACAGCCATCTTGGGTGGTCCGCCATATTGAATTAAGAATTATATCAACTTGTTTTTCGAGTTGCCCTCAATGAGTCCTTTCATATGATACAAATGTTGTAGAAGTGCAATAAAAATAATAATTCAGTCATCTTGGGTGGTCTGCGATATTGGATTTAGAATGACTTCACATTATTTTTCGAGTTGCTCTAAATGAGTCCTTACATTTGATACCCATATGGTAGATATACATAAAATAACTATTTTGCTATGTTGGACGGTCCGCCATTTTGGATTGGGAATAATGTCAACTTGTTTTTCGAGTTGCTTTTAACGAGTCCTTTCATTTGATACCCATATTGTAGAAAAGCATTAAAAATAATTATGCCATCATCTTGGATGGTATGCCACCATCTTGAATGGTCCGCCATATTGGATTTAGAATGACGTCACATTATTTTTCGAGTTGCTCTCAACAAGTCCTTTCATTTGATACTTACATTGTAGAAGTGCATTAAAAATAACTATTCCCCCATATTTGATTTAGAATGACGTCACGATTTTATCATGCATTGTCATCCAAACTAAACGTGTATACAAAATTTCAGCTCGATCGGTAGAAGATATCTGCTTCAAAATTGAGTTCAAAGATTCCACCTGAATTAACATACATACTTTGCAAGTTAAATAAAAGCTTTTAAAAAATTATCGATCCGTTCAAGCTTGATACGATAACCGTACGAAAAAGGGATTAATTTGGTGTATGAAAGACTAATTCACATTTTTTATACATACATACCTTTACGCTAAGCTTTAATTTACCCAGCAAGAGACTTATTACAATATTGAATGCCAAGTACTAGTGCTAGTGCCAAGTGCTAGCTTCCTCCATGTTCATTACTCTTTTCATACAAACGCCACATCCGATATGTGTTACTGGTTATTCCACAACACCGGACCAACGCCTCACCTCTGCGGTAGCCTCTGTGAATCCCGGCAAAAAAAATTTGCTCGGGATTGGATATGTGCCCGGTTGGCAATAGGCTTTGCCATCTATCACATTGTGGAACTTAGTGCCTTCGGCTAGTCGTGGGTGCACAAGTTGTGTCTCTGGCTACCTCTTCAGGGATATGAGCGTGGAGATGCTTTACTTTTAAATAGACTAAAATTAAACTATAACTTTTACAGCAATTTTAAATAAAAAAAATGTATGTATTGGTACGAGTATCATTGACTAACACCCATTACACAAGCTTACTTTGGGGTTAGATTCAATTTGTGTAATTTGTCCAGAGTTATTAACTAGATATTGTATTATATACGACTTAAATGGACTAAAACTAAACTGTAACTTTTACAGTAATTTTGAATTTAAAAAAATGTATGCATTGGTACGAGTATCATTGACTAACAGCCATAACTCAAGCTTACTTTGGGGTTAGATTTAATTTGTGTAATATATCCGGGGTTGTTATCTAGAAATTGTATTAAGTACGACTTCATTAGACTAAAACCAAACTATAACTTTTATAGTAATTTATAAATTTAAAAAATCTTACCACTGACAATAAAATGTAAGTCAGTCTATTTTAAATGTGCAAACAAAATGTCGATTCTAAAAGGTTGGCCGATTTAATTGAAGGCCAGAGCCGGCATCGGTGAAAAACACTAAATTATACTTTACGTTCGATTAATTGGCTCGCTCCATTTAACGGACATGTTTTAAGTAACAATCAAATTTGTTCAATTGAAAAAGCTCATTTTGTGATGGAAATTTCATATTTTGTATGTAATAAGTAAAAGTTAAACACAATTTTGGTGACAAATTTTAACATGCTTTATATTATATTACAACGTTTTTATTATGCTGATAATTGAAAATAATTTTCATGTTAGAGTATATTTTAGTATAGAGACTATGTCTCTATACTATTGTTGTGACATTTTTCATTTACATTTGCAACATTTTAAATAAGTCAGATTAGTATGGAAATGTCAACCAAGGCTTGGAAACGGTATCAAAAGTACAGGTCCTGTACCGGTATTTAGCGGTTCTTGCCATCTCGATACCTGGATACCGGTTCAAAAGTGGTTACCGGTACCTCGCATACCAGTATCGACCCGATACTGGTATCTAACAAGATACTATACTAATACCGATAAAAACCGGTATCCAATTAAAGTACCCGATAAATACAAGTGAGACGAGTACGTCACCAATTTTCCTTTTCAGCTATCGTCATTTTAATATCTCATGAATGAATATATCTTCGATTGAAGAAAAAATGCTACGTAATATATTTACTTGTAGGTACCGGTGTTATTGAACCAGTACTGGCATAAAAACCTTTTAACCAATAGGACTGGTACTAAGTCTGGCATCGGTACCAACAGTACAGCTAACGCCTATGGTATCAGCATTGCTTAAGGTCATTATTACCGGTTCGCAAAAATACCGGTATTTCAGACCTTGGTCAAGTTGTTACGTTTTTAATGGACACGTTAAACGACACGTTACGTTTTTAAGTATTTTCTTTTCTTTTCCTGATATTCTATTCAGTACTTGGTGGCAATAGGACCATGAGCAAAGTACACTCCTTCAAAAAATCCTCCTGATTATAAAGTTGGGTAAAAAGTGGTGCAGGCTAAACATTTACTGAGTGGAATTCCTGTAGTATTATTTGCGTCCTGCAACGCAAACACGAAAGGATTTCGACCTAGTATATATTTTTAACGGGCCAGTTTACTTGAATAAAACGTCAACAGCGTCGATTTAATGCACGCTATTGTTTTCTTTCTATGTACGAGGGTAGTGTGAGCCAAGTTAAACTAGAATCGCGAGGTCCCGCTGTTCAGATCTGTAGAGGAGTGAGACAAAGGGACCCTCTTTCACCCAAATTGTTTGTAATGGTTTTACAACTCATTTTTGACAATCTTAACTGGCAGTCGGAAGGGATTTGGATAAACCAAGACCGACTTACACACCTCAGATTCGCGGACGATATTGTCTTATTCGCTGAAAAAAAGCAAAATATTAGAAAAAATGATCAACAATTTAAATGAAGAAAGCGAAAAAGTAGGCCTAAATATGAACGAGAACAAAACCAAAATACTGACAAACAGTCATAAAATCGCTATATTCCTAAATGAGAAGCCGCTCGAATTTGTGAGCAACTTCATTTACTTAGGAAAACAGTTATCTTTCGAAGACAGAAATGAAGAACTAGAAGTCGAGCGGTGTATCAACATGAGCTGAAAAAAGTTTTTGACTCTGAAGGAAATATTAAAAGGCGAATTTCCTCTCCATCTAAAGAAAAAATTTGAGTCAAAAAGCTAGACTCGCTTTGCATAATTCTGTGCTTATTCCAACGTTATTATGTGGAAGCGAGAGTTGGGTATGTCAGAAAGAGCATGAAAGTAGGATAAATGCGGTCGAAATTAGAGCACTTCAGAAAATCTGTAGTTTAACGCTCGCTGACCGCATTCGTAACAGTGAGATCAGAGAAAGAGTGGGATTGAAAGTGTTGGTGTTAAAATGCGAAAGGGCATGCTCAGCTAGTTCGGTCATGTGGAAAGAATGACAGATGAAAGATTGACAAAGCAGATATACAATGCGAATGTGGATGGAGGTAGGTACCCGGGGATACCAAGGCTGATATTTCATGATCAGACCAATCGGATATTATCCGAGGATGGTGTCAAGAGTCTCCGAAACCGGCGTGTTTGTATGAAAAGGGTTATGAATGTGAAGGAAACAAGACAGGTTTGTCAGGATCATGAGGTCTGGCACTCGATACTCTCTGCCTACCCCGTAAGGGACTTGGCGTGAAGATATGTATGTTTGTATGTATGTATGTATGAATCTAAAGAAAATTGTCTTGGACACATGCGTCTTACCTACTCTTACTTACGGATGCCAAACATGGAGATACGACACCAAAATAAAAACTGAACTAGTAACATGCCAGAAAGCAATGGAGAGAAGTATACTAAAAATAAGAAGAATACACAAAATAAAAAGTGAAAAAATAGGACGAAAAACTAAAGTTATAAATGCCTTACAACATGTACTGGCAAAAATGGCAATGGGCAGGACTTATAGCAAGACACACAGACAATAAATGGACAATAGAGAGAACTATATGGAAAGGATAAGGGAAAAAAGGAAAAGAGGGCGCCCCAGAAAAGGGTGGATAGCTGATATAAAAGCGATAGCGATGGAGAAGGAAAGCTAGGGATAGAGGGGTCTGGAAAAAGTTGGAGGAGGCCTTTACCTGAGAAAGGGCGTTGATCAATGATACTGAAGAAAATAATGATGGCGAATTAAAAATCAAAATAAAGTAAAAACAACTCGCATATAAACTTATATTTAATACTACTTGTCATAAAATTGTAACAAAAATTGTAGATCGGAAATAAATAGGCTTTATTATTATTATTGTTTTCTTTGACAATTATGTGAATTTTTTCTTCAGTACAAAAGAAAAAAATATTCAAAAAAGGTGCGTGTGCAATTTACACACGATAAAAGTGAAACTTCAGTTCTTCGACAAAAGAATGAGATGAATATATATTTGTGTCTCTTACTTGTCGTTTTTCCATTGCACCTGTTTTGAAATCACAACGATTCTAAAGAAGCTTCACTTCAAAATATTGTATGGAACATTCTTGTAAATAGAGACAGCTATAAAAGTGGTTAGTAGGTTTTTATTTTTTTATTACTTACTGATATGTTTTCGGGTTTAGTGTATAGAAATATTCGCGATACAGTAACACGTACTTTTACTGTTCAAATAAATCCTAACACGTAACAATTCCGTTACCTTCGAGGCTTGTCCCGCGGCATTACACCGCTCAATGTTAACAATCCAAATTCTGAGGAAATTCCCGCACTAATTTTAAACGAACTTCGTAAGGGAGGATTTTTTGAAAGAGTTTAATTTCAAAATGGTCCCATTGCCACCAAGTCTGGATCTGATGAAATCCCAGGGAAATAAAGAAAAATACTAAATTTTTTTGTACGTACATAATTTGATTATTGATATGTAAGTTAGTTTTTACAGTTTTATAGTTACAGTTTTCCCTATATTGACCCGGGCTCCTTTACATCTGTCTCTCTGCCAGGCAGTTAGTAAAAGGCGAGCATAGGCTTACCGTCACTAGCGCCGTGACATCTGACTAGGTGGTAGAATTTCGTAGCGACTTGCCCGGGTTGGTATCACCTGCTTACCTATTCCTGCCGCCACAACATCAGTTCTTGCTGTTAACGTATTCCAGTTCGAAAGATGAGGAAGCCGGTCTACTTAACTTTTGCTCGAGGCCCAAAATCTCGGTCTCAGGTTGCCATCATTACCACCTTTGGTGTCTCTAGGCGGCGTAAATATCTTAGTTCTTACCATTAGGATACCGTCTGCTTATTTGACTTCGGATATTATGAAAAAACCCAAATTTTTTTTTTATGTTTTGTGATATTTTTTATTGGATGTAAAATAAGCCTTTATTTTGCTAATTCCGCGTAAGCAGTGTAACCGTTGTAGCAAATAATCCTCCAAACGACACAGAATGTGACAAGCCTAACTGACGTTCCCACCACCCACCTCCGCGACCAGAACACGAATATAGGAGGAGCTCGGGAAACCATATAAATTGTCACGTTCTTTACATGTGACAACCCTACCTAAAGTTACCACCTCCCACCTCCGCGACCAGATCACAAATAGAGTCCGAACACGGGAAACAAAACCACTTGTCACGTCCTTCGCCAACTTTGTCGAAGCACTCACCACAGAGAACACCAAATCGCACCAAAGTGCGAAAGCAAAATAAAGCCTTATTTTACATCTTTTATAATGGATTTCCGCAAAGTAACGCCTGATTCAATATTTTTTTTTATTGGAAATTATTCAACAGAACGAACGGAAAATTACTCAAATTAAATGAAGGAAACCTAAGTGTGATCTTTAATAATTAATCAGCCAATAATTCTAAAGATCAACTATATACTAGTTAGATCTTTAGAATTATTGGCTGCACAACTTATACAACTGAATAACTTATATAACATGCTTTAATTAACGTAACATTAGCAAAAGCTAATTTGCTCAGTAAAAATTAAAACCTTTTCCAAAGTACACCTGATCAAATTCCGCTAACAAACGAATGAAGTTTTAGTTAAACTGGCTGCCGTTGAATGAAAATTTTAATTTACCTCGTTGCAGTGTACCTCAATATAACTGAACGCTGCTCGTGACCAAATTTCCTCGCTAGTTGTACAGATTAGAGTAGCGACAACCCAAAGCGCATATTCCAATTAAATGCTCAAATAAGCCTCTGCCGGCGCTGGCTTAATGCCGGCCACGTACCACTAGGAGATAACGGAGCCTTGATAATGCTAATTGGCTTGTCCACTAAATTTTAGCTTTGTCCTATCATTTTACATATATATACCCATACATATTCTTTGATTTGGTTAGTTAACACTGACTTAAACAGGTGTATGTATTGCACTCGTTTTGTTACATTATAAAAGGAAAAGGTTTTTAATATAAGACTGGCGGCCCGGTAATTGCTGGGTATAAACTGAAATATAAAAAAAATATATTGGAACATCAAATTCATATATTAAAACAAAAAATATTTCGTTAATTGCTGTTTTAAAACTTATTCCGAAATGACAGCATGAATGACATAACACAACAAAACAAAAAAATAAAAAACAACTGAAAATAGTTTCAATATGACAGCACAACCCCCATCTGAAAAAATTTTCAAGTTGACTGAAAAATACCCATTAGCAAAATGATCCACCATTTATTGAATTCATTTGTTATAAAAAAAATGTGATAAATGAAGAACTGCTCGACCGATTTTATGCAAACTTCACATAAACCATCTACTAAATAGTCCGAACAAAGCTTAACCATTTGGTTTGGATAGGTGAGCCCATTCTTGAAAAAGTGGCATTGATTTTTATATAGATTATATTAAAATAAGTGTTAAAATTTTTAGACAGTGGTCAGTACAAGTAATAAAAGAAATCTTCATGAAAAAATAACGTGATTACAATGTTGTTTTTTTCATTTGACTTAGCGCGCACTCATTAAACCAAAAGTTTAAAAAAATCACATCATAAAATTATTGCAAGACCAGGTTGCTTTTTTATTATTTATTTCTTTATTTAACACTTTATTGCACACAAAAACTAAAATACACAAAATACACGAGAAGTTAAAAATGCACAAAAGGCGAGCTTATCTCTAACTAAAGAAATTTCTTCCAGCCAACCCAAAAAAAAAATAAGCTGTGAAAATAAAATGGAAGGCATCGTGTACAAAACAATTAACTATAACTATACTTAGAACGAATGAATAAAAATATACTAATAAAGTGTGTAAAAAAAAACAGGTACAATTATAATTATTAAAATATCTTAGTAGGATAATGGTGGTAATTTTGTTGTGCACTCACTAAACTAATTTTAAGTTATCCCTGTCTTCTTTCAACGAAAGTAACAAAAGGAAACAAAACACTTTTAGAGCTGTCAAATTAGACCGTACACGTCATTTCTACAGACGTTTAATCTGTCACTCGGAAAATGTTGATTAAAAACTTCACGATTAGACATGTCCGCACCAATCTGACACGTCTAAACTGTTCCATCTCTTTTGTTTTTGTTTCATTTGAGAAAGATAGCATGCATCTAAAATTAGTTTAGTTTGTGAACAGCAGAATCACCACCAATATATGAGTATGTTATTGTGTCAACGATAAGTAATGTTCCTTCAATCTTTTCTTAAAAGTAGGTAAAGAAGGGCTGTCACGAATCACGGTAGGAAGGGAATAATTCCACATATTAAATCAAAACGTATTTAAAAACTTTTTGTTTTTTTTTATGGATTGGATGAGTTTATTTCTTAAAACAGAAAAATTAATTTACATCACATCCTTTTTAATGTGGATGTCTTTTGGAATAAGTCATCGAACGAGCACACGACTCTCAAGATGGTAAGAGACTACCGTGGTCTATACCACAGCTATAACAGGTCCGTCGCAGACCTGCTGCTGGATAGTTAGGCCTATTTATAAGCTGATAAGCTACTCAAACTTCCAGATTGGAACAAGGCCGTGCAAAAATGCCCGGAATAAGTAAAGCCACGAATTATCTAGGTACCTACCTACCTAGTGTTGGCAATCACGAATGTATCGAGTGTATTACTTATTATACTAAATTATATCACGTTGTATTAGTTGCATATCAGTTTGTAATTATTTATTACGGTGTATTTAATCAAGTTATGTTTGGCATAAAGTAATGGCTACTAATGATATTATTAACATATATTTTATCCGAATATCCGCTTGAATGTTATGTTGACCGGTAAAAGAAGATTCGATGTTGAATGATAAGATTATTTAAATATTACACAATAGGCTGGCGGTTATTGAGCATAACCCAAGAAACAGACGAATCTTGATAAAATTTAAATAAACTTTTGAAGCCTTGGAAATAGGGAATTAAAATTTTGTGACGTGTTAATAAAATGTGATTTTTTTTGCAGTTTTTATGCGTTTAAATGACTGATATTTGACGTCAAAGTGACAAATAATGAAGAAAGAGACGAAACATTTGCACTTAATTAAGCATGAATTTTCATTTGTTGGACCATGTAAATGTACCAGTGTAGAATTGCTTCGGTATTATGATTTACCTTTCCAAAAGAACTATCAAAATCTATTTATTATTGGCTGTTATCGTTATACATTATAAACAAAAAAAAAAAACAGTTGTCTCTAAAGTCGGTTTACTGATGATAGTTCAACGTGACGTCTTATGAACGGAGGCCAATTGTGCCTCTTTGTCGCTCGTTCCACGCTCTCGCTTGCACTTCAAGCCTTAAATGGAACGCCTCAGAGCGAGGTAACGCCGCACAAGTTATGTTTTTTGGTGCGTGCAGTCGGCTCCATCGAATGATAAAACGTCATCACGTCAAAAAATATAATCGAATTTACAACCTCCTCTATTTAAGTCAGTTTAAAAAGCATAAGATATTTCGTAAGTATGAATGCATAATCCTGAGCATATTTCAGTGTAGTAGAAAAAACTGAATAAACCAATAAACGGATTTCTTTACAGGAAACTATTGAATTTCCCATTGTTATTTTAATCACTCTCAAGACCAATTAAGCACTATTGGCGACCACTGAAGCGAATTTTCTGGTGAGGAAAATTTTAACGTCAGCTTGTTCAGATCACTGCAGTGAATTGGTTGGCGGTGATTTTTATATTATGGTTTCAATTTGCTTTTTTTACTCACGGAAGATAGAACAATGAATTTTAAATTTGCCATATCTTTTCGCTTACTAGGCTTCTTCAAGTTTTTTTTTATTTTCTTGTTACGTGCGATTCTGATCAGGTAGTTGGTATTTCAGGTCAATATAATATGTCATGGATAATCGTGATGTAATCAAAATGATGTTAGACTTAATAATAAATAAGATAAACTGATACTAGTAGCTTCTGTTGTATAATTAGTGGTTTAAAAAATTGAACTCACAGGGACTTGAAAAATGATCTTGCTACATCTACATCTTCGAGAATCATAAAGATACGTAGGGAAGTGCTGTAAAAAGGAAAATTTTGGTGTTTATTTCTGAGAAATCAAATCAACTAACATAAAAGCTTTTTACGTTAATTATCTCTCGTCACATAGATTATTTAAGCCGACAGTTTTTAAATTATTTTATCCTTTTCGTTGTTCTTTTTTGTTTTTTATTGCTTAAAAAAGTAAACATTATGCGTATTTCAAGCGGATGTCACTCACGCTCGCTGTAGTATAATTGGTTCAAAAGCCTATGTGTGCGTTGTTCAAGCGGAATTTGTATCTAGATTCCTTCTGTATCTGATTATAATTTGTGACAGAAAGTGGTTTCCAGAAACTCCGAAACCAGCGCGTTTGTGTAAATAAATAAGGATGAAGTTAGGCACTCGCCTATCTTCATCCTTATTTATTTATCCTTATATACAACTGCAAAGATCATAACACTTGGTACTCAATACTCTCAATACTCTGTGCCTGTTCGATCTTTGGTCGAAAATAGAGGGTAGGTGGCTCGCTCATTCAAGAGACCAGAAATAAGCCGAGAACCGTGCCAGCGACTCACATAGGTGCCTGAGCGACACCTGATTGAAGGTTGGTGACGCTTGTTTGCTTGCTCCTCTGTAGACGACCGAAGTTTGACATTCTTCTACCTGATTCTCTTATTCTCACATCATACAGTCCACTACCTCTTAAAACATCTCCCTGTAGCCACCTCTTGACTTTTGTCATTTTTTGTCTAGTGTTAAAGCCGGACTACGCTACAGTGCCTATCAAGCAAAGAAATTGATTTTTTTATGCGATTGGAAGGAAAACAAGCAGACGGATTTCCTGATTGTAAGAAATTCACGCTGCCGAGAGACACCAAAGATGGTAATTATGTGTTGTCAACCTGAGGATGGTAGGATATTAGGTCCTGAGCAAAAGTAAGTGAATACATTATGTGTAATTTACAATACAATTTACTTATTTTTTGACTTACTTTATGTGATGAATATTTTACTAAAAATGATTAATTGTAACAAAATATGTTTGATTATGGATGGCGGAGATATTTATCAATGATTATTAGCACTTCCAAACGTGACTTCCAATGATACGATTACCTTGACAAAATAATGAGCATTAGAAAAGGCATGAAGATTTTGTCTTGGGATTAACTAAAAGCATTTGGAACCTAACATTACTCATTCATATGCTTAATGTTGATACTTGGAATAGTAATAATTCATATGCCCTAAGGATTGCCATATAATGGTCGTTTGGACATAGAAGTATCAGGCATTAAGAGAAGTATTGGACTGTGATAATAATGATAGAAGGTTATTAAGCCCATGGGATTAACTTATCATCTGTCTTCATAACGTCCGAATGTTAATTACAATTACTTATAGCAACGAGATATTTTATTAAAATAAATTGCTTAACAACCATCTTTAACGGAGGCACTCCCGCGGGTATCGTGTCCACCAGTAGTTTATCTGTAATATCTTCATTTAACTTTTTTAGCAAAAGTGTTTAAAATTGCAGGTTTTTTGTAGTGTTGGTACGGGTTCCTCTGCATAATAGACCATCGGAATTCCTGCCAGGCAGCTCGTAAAAGGCGAACATAGGCTCACCGTCACTAACACTATGACATCGGACCAGCCCGGATTGGTACCATCACCTCACCTATTCCTGCCGTCATAACGTCAATGCTTGCCGTTGACGTGTTCCGGTTCGGAATATAGCGTAGCCGGTAAACTTACTTTTGCTCGAGGCCTAACATCCCGTCCACTGCTTGGCAATTTATATCCCTCGCCACAAGTCAGCATACTTTCGAATATTATCAAACGAACTTACTTGTTTGAAGTTTGATATTAATTGTCCTATGTTATTTGACTATGAATACTCTCTTAACATTAAGTTTTATAAACTTCTTTGATACCTTAAGAAGATTTGTGTAAAATATTACCGAAAATATTAGTGTTATGCTCTACATCAGATAATATATTCTGACAAATCCCTATTAATTGGATCTGTAACGTATTACATCCGTTTGCGACATATAACTATATCTGAGCTGGATTATAAAATAATTCGAATTCAAAGTGGCTATGCTGGTATGCTTCCAAGCAGAGCATAGGTACAGCGGTTTTCATAAAACATCAACAGCTTTTTAACTTTCCAAGTACGGGTTACAGGTGGGTTTGCTTAAGAGCATGTTTCCAAGCAGAGCCACTTTGAATGCGAATTTTTTTATAATCTAACACAGGTACAGTGTTTCTACATATTTATACAAAACGCTGATACGTGTTGTATTAAAAATGTTCGTGACTAATCTAACGTGATATTTCATAGGGACATATTATCACGCCGTTGCCGTTACGATTATAAGTTAGATAATCTGAAATAGCCATCGTACACTCACATGGACCATCCATAAACCAACTTTTCACACAGTGCCTAAACTAATATGAAAAATTCTTATTAGTCTGACCCATACATTTGACGATAGCAACATAAACAAATATAATTTAATGTTACATTTATTGTACTTACAACAAATGTCAGTGAGATTTGTTATGTCTGAAAACATGACAACATTTTCACGAGTCTTGAAAATAGCCACCATACGTTTTGTTTCAAATTATAATAACAAAAAAGTACCTTCACGCCCCTATCAGCACTTACGCAACTGCGTGCCACAACTTACCAAAGATGTTAAGTTCCTCAATATTGGCAAACCTATTGCCATCTGACACCTGGGATTAGATAGTATGTGCATATTATCTAATCCCAGGCAACGTTGTATTATTAGGAAATTGAAAAACTCATTCTATTTTTATTTCCCAACCTGGTGATTGAACCCGGAACCTATTAAAAACATATAATAAGTGCAAAATTGCAAGGGTTTTATTACGTTAACAATTACACAAGGAGTTTCAATGAGGGCATAAAAATGGAAGTGACAATATATTATGATCCAGGTGACACAATTTTATGTGGGCGATCTGCAAACAAGTACACCGGTCTCCTGATGGCAAGTGACGATCGTATTCTATGAACACCATAGATGTTATAGATGCGTCGCTGCTATGTATCGGGGATGTTAAGCCAATTGTGCAAATCTACCGATTACCTTACCCTTCGGACCGGAACATGACATTGTCATTATGGCGGCAGAAATAGGTAATACGATAAATCCCAATCCGGGCAAGTTCCTGCTCAGCACTCTACCATTAGTAATAACTATTAAGACTATGTTAGCAGTAAATAACATATAATAATAACTCTCCTGTGGGAACCCGTTGAAGGGGAAACAGAATCCTAACCCATTCTATATCCTCCGAACCATAGCAACGCATATTAACACAAAAAACTAAATCAAAATCACGTTGCTATGTAAAAATGTGACAAACAAATAAACATTTTCATGTCATATAATGTATGAGATAACATTTTTTATGGTCCAATACTACAACAACACATATATTTCTGAGACAATGTTTTATGAAATTAACAAATCCGTCAGGTGCGATGTTCTGAATACCTGAACGAGTACTATATCAGAATATTATCTCGTACTACGTGACGACACGTGGTACCGCCGCAGGAAGAGAAGATATTTTGAAAGGAGAGGCGTGCATTTGAGGAAAGGGTTACCTAAAAATTGCATCACATACTTCTTCCTGTTTCCATATAACTGTTCTCCTTATATGTAAAATGGTCACATATCATATTAATAAATTTCTGGCTGTATACGGCTTAGGGTTTTGGCCTCTTGGGTAAGGTTTTATGGTAAATCAAGGTTGACGTATTTTATTAATTTATAAAATCAAAGGACTTGTCTGATTGTGAGTCTATACTTAAATATTTCCAATCACGAGCATTATTTTTTTATTAGAAAATTGGAAAAACCCAATTTTATTTTTGTTGCCCGACCCGGGATTCGAACCCGGGACCTCATGCAGTCAAGTGCAACTGAACCGCTAAACCACAGAAACAAAATATTTTTATTTTTTGTTTTTTTTTTATACCTGAAGAATCTTTAATAACTTACTGTACCGAAAATATTCGTGCTATGCTCTGCATCAGATCTATACTGACAAATCCCTAGTTTCCCAATTTACGGAGGTATTAAATTTATTCTTGTATCTATTTAAGTATTTCTATGTATAAGAATCTTTGACTAGCACCCACAGCACAAGCATATAATTTGCTTACGTTGGGGTTAGCTTCAAACTGTGTAACTTGTCCAGGAATATTTATTTTATTTGTAACTTCTAACCGTTTCGTCTGGGGTGAAACACATATAGGTCACACGTTTTCATCTCTCTTTTCTCTCAGAGGTTAAAAATAACGAGCACTTGTTTCAGAAAATCTATCTTTAGCCAGTCATGCCAGGCAGGTTCCATTATTTTTTACTAAAGTAACTTTCACTTAAAAAACAGTTGAAAAGGTGCTGTTCAACATAAGTCCCTTCCTCTTTGTGTGATCGATGTTGAGGCCCGAACAATAAAAGGGTCGCCATTGTTGTGGAACAAGAATACAAGCATTGCTTAATGGCCATCGCTTGGGCTAATTGGTTTATGATAATTACTTCATGTTTGTTTTAGCAGAATTATATGAAACACGTTAGTTACTTCTCAGAAAATTTAATTAAGGTTATAAACTAAGTTACCTTGAAGTTTTATGTGTCGGGTTTTGGGAAACTTGGGAAATTAGAAAACAGGTGATTATTATACGAATGCAGTTTTTTATCAGGCAAAAAATAGAAGAGATTTTCTGTTCGAAGCGTATCCTTTTTAAAGTAATATAAGTATAATGTGTTACTATTTTAAAACGGCACTGAACAATGAATAAACGAAGATAATTCAAATAGCTTAGATTGAAATATCTAATCAAATCCATACTAATGACGATGCTATTTTACATGAACGCGGATTAAAAACACTAAATAAATCGACCTCCAAACGGCTATAATGGCGAAAAACCATCTTTTTTTAGGAAACCATAACAATTTTACGTGGACATAATCGCGGGTAAATAAATAGCTATTTAACATCATTAATATACCAAAAAATACGTAATCAGGCAAGCAGCCGCCGGGCAACACGCTATTCTAAATTATTTCCAAAACTACACCGACATACGTTACATAAATTTATAAGTACATATCTTCACACCCATATCCCCGAAGAAGTAGGCAGAGGCACAACCAAGACACCCACGACTAGCCGAAGATATTAAGTCCCACAATGTGATAGATGGCAAGCCTATCGTGAATCGGGTATATATTCAGTCCTGAACGCTATTTTTTTTATTGGAAAATTGGAAATACCACATTTCCTTTTTGTTGCCCGACCAGGGATTCGAACCCGGGACCTCACGAAGTCAAATCCAACACCGCTAGACCACAGAGGCGATATATTTATAAATTTGATTATTATCACACTACTATCAACCTTAATAATTAAAAAAAACGCTAAATTTTTTAGTACAAGTTTTGCAATGTAAGGAAAATTTAAAGAATTTGCTCATGGTACTTAAAATTAACGAACTCAACAAGAAAACTTTTGTAATATTGTGTTTTTGAATTAGTTAAGAGTAATCAACAATTAAAATCATTACGTATATTTTATGTAAATTCATTGAACACTAGGCAAAAGGATGAATTAGGTATTGAGGAAGCTCTTCCCAAAGACGTGAACAATACTTCATATGTGACTGAATTTTTGCTTTGTAAAGTTACAAGCGACGGGTCGCCTTGAACTACCGCTTTTTCTTATTGTGCACAGCTAGCTTTATAGGGGTTACTTTAGCTTTTTCTTCCAGATGACCACGAAATTGAAAATCGATCTATATTTTATTGGATCAGGTGTTACTTTGCGGAAATTCATTATAAAAGATATAGATTCTGCCTTTATTTTGATAATTGGATTTGAACGAATACGATTAGTTAACACTGGAACGTTTTGTCTATACAAAAGCACGATCGACACGGTGACAAATCACTCGTGTGGCATCGTTTATCGGTACCTGCAGTCGATTTAGACGCACGTCGAAATTGGTTTGGAGTATTTTTTGTTGAGTTCTTCGACGTGACCCGCGACCGTTGTATTCTAAGCTCGGATTTTATTCGTGGTCGTGTCGCTATGGTGGCGGTGGAAATATTCTTTAAGCTTGTTGCACATGAAGGATGTTTTCTGGAGTTCAAACTTTATTCGTGATCTAGCCACGGTGACGGGCTTGCCACATTCAGTGTTACTTGTACGACTTTCTGCCACAAAAGTTACAAGGATTCTGCAAAATTAGCGAAACAAAGGCATAATTTACATCTATCGACATCTGTGCTGAGTATTAATAACGACTTATTAAAAACTAGTATTCTAGTAACATGATTTCTTGAAATAAATTTTGTTCCAAATTAAAATTGTATTTGAAATGTTATTAAATAAATAGAGTTATGATTGTTTATATCTCAACGGGTTCCCCTCTATGGTCTAGCGCTCCAAATGATGTACTTGACTTCATGAGGTACCGGGTTCGAAACCCGGGTCGACAACAAAAAAAAGTGGTACTTCCTGTTTTCTAATAAAGGAAACGTTGCTCGAGATTGGGTATGTGCCCGAATGGCGATAGGCTTGCCACCTATCACATTGTGGGACCTAGTGTCTTTGACTAGTCGCCTTGGTTGTGCCTCTGCCTACTCCTTCGGATATGGGCGTGAAGATACATCGCAATGGGTTCCGTAAATAGCTTTAACACGTAGACGAAGCAGCGGGTAACGATATGTTAAAAATAAAATCAACTTGTGTCAAGTGAACACCAATAGAATGAACCACGGTATATGTAAGTGGCCCTGACAATACAATCTCGCAACATTCCAAAATAAACACACATTACGTGGAGCGTCACGGGAGCGCTGGAAAATTCCCGGAAAATCCTTTCGGAGCCGGAGTTTTGCCCCGTTAGCAGTAATTTGTGGGAACTTGGGCCATTAACGCGACTTTTGTCACTTAGCGGCTTCTTGTCTATGATTTATGGCCCTCATTTTTATTAAGCGACATTGTTTTTGCACGAAAATGCAATTTCCTTTATTATTTCGTAACAAAAACATCTTAATAATTCAATTTGAGTTAAATAATACCACGTTGACTGAAAATGTTCAAATATTTCAGAATTGGTTACAATACTCATATTCCAAAGTAAAAAAAATTAGTAAAAATAGTGGGTTATGCCAATAGTGGGTTATTATTATTATTGGGTAATATTAGTTTGGTTTTAGGTTAATATTGCGAATGATTGTCGTCATCATACAGTGTCGATATCTTCGGCAAGTATGTGTTGGGTATGTCTTGAAAATTAGGCTTTTCAAATGTTTATGTGAAATTTGAATAGTGTTTTAATCTTCATTTTACATTTCAATTTTCAGTTCGTCTGGCGTCAAGTAGGTACTCTGACCCAAGCGACTGGCGTCTACGTTATGTAATATGCGAATTGAAATCTTCCGTAAATTCTAAACAATTCTTAACTTAAAAAAATGAACAAATGTCTAAAACCAACTTGTTTATTCATTATTTATTCTTATTACATTGGTGATTTTATTACCTCATATCTCCCTAATCTTTTATAACTGATATGTTAGATCATTTTCGCAAAACTTAGGTATTTTAATTATGTCTTCCGCCATTTTGTTTTTACGACGCATGAAATGTTGCATGCGACTCCACCAGCGATGGATCAACGGGCGACAGCGACATCTGTTGTGATCGCTATTCGATCTTTGGTCTGCGCATGCGCTATAATTATTTGCTATGGTTGTTCAGGCGTGTGTAAAACGAATAACGAAGATGTGTATCGTTATATTATGCATTACAACAATACACATCTTCGTAATATAAATATTCATATATTATTCATACATTATTATATGCATATAATTATTCATAATATAAGTAGTTATTTCAACATTACAAACATACACTTTAATTTCAATTATTTGTAGTGTATAGTATTGTATGTATATAGTTGGGTAGTATAGTAGAGTAGTGTAGTGTCAATATGTTACAAAATTATTTATACCGTAATGCTTTTTTTAAATGTTTGGCATGGACGTCAGCATGTGCCAATAGTCTGCTTTAGTTTTTACTAAGTTATCTGATAAAACTAAATCGGGATGAATTATTAGAAATCATAAGTCTTCATGAAAATTCATGGCGGTAATCTCCTTGAGTTTGGAGTTGGAGGAAATACACGATACACTGTTTTTTTCATGAATACTTCATATGGTCTAAAAATATAATTGTACTTCATGCCACCAAAATTGTTTTTTTTAATATATACACGAAATTCAGTAATTACGAAAAACTACGACCATTATTTTTTTGATCGCATCAAAATTCTCTATGGCAATATTTAATACGTAAAAAAGATTCCTTTCATGCGCCTAGCGTTGAAATGTAACTGAAAATGTTATGTACATAACATTTGACCCCTATACAATACCACAAAGTATTGTAAAGGACTCTTGTGTATCTAAAGACCTAAGAGCGATAAAACTCGTATTACTCTGACCCACATGTTTGACGATAGTGACATAAACAAGTTATAGTTTCATGTTACATTTGTCCCACAACAAATGTCAGTAAAACCGCTGAAACGTGTTATGTCTCTATTACAAGTAAACCAAGAGATAAAATAAATGATTAATTACTGCTATATTTACACTAAAGTTTATTTTTGTATATTGACTTTAAGTCATTTGTTATTTATTTAAAATAACACACTTTTATCGCATTCGGAAAGAGAGGGGTTTTATAAGTTTAAAGAGTCTGTGCGTTTCTTTGGCATTTAACTCCTAACTGTCACGCTTAACAACGGACTTCGTATCTAAAATTGTAAAAAAATAGAAAAAGTGGATAAAGATAGTTAAAAACTATTTAACAATATTGCTTCGTATTTCATTAATTTGTGTTGGTGTTATCTAAATCTTTGAAAACATTATTGGAGTGTTTTAGGTATAAAAAGCTAAATTAAATTAATTACAAAGTGCTTGAATGAGTTAAACATTAAGAACTAATACACACAACAACGTAACGTAAATAAAAATTACATTTATTAGTATACAATATTAAAAAATAAGTGTTTCAAGAATCAGCCGTTTAAAAATTTAAAAATTGAACCAAATATACAATTATATTACGTAAAGTGACATCTGTGAATAATAGTGGAAACATCGAATCTGACAGGATATAGATACTGACGACAAAAATAATTGCACTACATTATAAAGGAGTATTATATAATAATTATGGAAGGACAAATAAGAGATATGAATGAAAATATTACAACACGTAGGAAATATAGGTGTCAGTCCCAGGAATCGATTCTCAGTTCGGACAGTAATACCTTTTTTTTATCGACAACTTCAAGTAAAATTATTCAAAGTATACCTGGTGTATCTATTTTAGAACAGCATGATTCAAACAACGATTTAAAATATTTAATTAGAAATCTGGAAATACAATTACAGAACGCTCATAGTAAAATAAATATTCTCACCTTGAAAAATATCACCCTTCAAAAACATGTCACTGATCATGAAGAACAGTTCAACGAATTAATAAACACTTCGTTTAAAAAACAGCATAATTTCTCAAACAGCATTAAAATATTTTCGAAAACACTTTGGTTTATACCGAAAATAGTTTTTAGAATAATATTAAAAGTATTGAAAATAGCACAAATAGCAGTAACAAATACACCACACAGTCGGGGAAAGGCAAAGGATCTGTGTCCATACAGCCACGTCTTCCGTATTAAATCTTTTTCTTATTATATATTTTCAATTTATGTCTTCCGTATTAATTCTTTATTTCAGTCATTAGTCACTATTTACTTACACAGTCTTGTCTGGGTCTTGAGTAAAGCGGTGGTTTCGTTATACAAACTCGTTTATGAGATTTGGCGGCAGCGAGGAAATTCACGATACACTAATTTTTTTATGATTATTTCATTAATGCACTTTCACTGAACAAAATCAAACTAATTCCCACCTAAATTAACCGATTTTACTCATATTTTACACTGAATTCAATAATTGTGAAAAAAATACGACTATCTTCATTCACGATGGCGCCAAAACTCTAGCAGTAAAATGTCAACAAAAAGTCTGATCTACCCTCAGATTCAAAAAAAAACATTTCAGACCGCCTTAATATATCTGATATTTTTATTACCTTGGTAATGTTACCAGGCGACCAAAAAACAGGCAAAAATACACGGCAAAGCCTGGAAAATGCTAATATTTATATTATAGGTTATCAAACTGCAAGGGGTTTAGCTGTGAATTTGACGAACAGTAGAAAAAATACATAGAACGATTTTTACAAAATAACTGCCTTAGTGAAACCTAACGCGAAATGTGAACAAATATTTTCTTCGAACTTTATCGTACAAACCAGCTTAAAACAAAATGACAGAATTATGTTATCTTTTGGTAGTAATGACAAAAATCCATATAAAATATTAAGCGAACTTAGTATAGTTTTACATAAGTTAAGAAAGCAGAAAGTGTTTATTCTACCAGTGTTGTATAATCCTTATGTCAGCACAAGTATACTGAATGACCTTATTTATTCTATATCTAAAAATTATACTAACTGTTACTTCATGTCTCAAAATTTACAAAAATACAAGTTATTAAAAAACAAACGCGTATTGCAGGAATTTATATTTAATATAAATAATTGGATAAATAAAGACGACTATAATAAGACCTAAATCTTTATTATTTAAAAAATAAGAATGTTGAAAATACTAAATATTCAATAACCGCGAGGTTCGGGTTCGATTCCCGACGGGGGCAGGCATTTGTGTGATAAATATTTAGATGTCTGCATTTCCGGGTCTGGGTGTTTATTAAATTTATTCTGGTATCTATTTAAGTATTTCTATGTACTAGTATCGTTGACTAACACACATAACACATGCATATGATATGCTTACTTTGGGGTTAGATTCAATTTGTGTGATTTGTCCAGGGATATTTAATAAAAAATAAAATGGAGGACTATATCATTCTATTTTTAACAACAAGTTAAACATTTAAAAATAAATACTTCTCATGAAACACTTCATAATGTGAACACATCAAATACATCTTTAACACCGAAAAAAGGCACTATTCCATTTTATTTCCAAAAAACCAATTCGTGTAAAACTTTTTTTCGATCACATAAGTAACAATAATTATATGAATACATTGCATCAAAATATATCTGGATTATTTAACAAAACAAATATGGTGTGTGTAGCTTTAGATCAATTAGAAAACACTATAAAAACATATATATATACTTTGTTTTACTGAGACTTTCATTAAACAAGGCTCACAATCAAATATAAGAATAGATAGTTACAAATTAGCAGCGAGTTTTTGTAGGAATAATCAAAAACAAAAGAAGTCAAAGCTCGAATACATTACTTAGCTCTATCAGACCACGAAACTTGTCAGATATTAACTTTTAAACCTTGCAAAGAGAATGAAATTATGAGTCAATGGTTTGAATACAAAAGAGATTACAGTACAAAAACTATCGAAAAATTTCACGAATGTCACTAACGAATATCAAAACAAATCATTCGATTCCCGAGTAAGGCAACAATAAGAAAAATTGTTATGTCAATTTTACAATAAAAGCCATTGTGGGGACCGGTTACACCCGTTTACCAGAATTTCATTTGCCATAATTTCATCTGCTATAATGGTTAACAGGCATAATATTGTTTTTCATAATTTCATATGTCATACTCATTGTTTACTATATTCGTCACGTGCTAGAAACTATGTTTCCCATAAAGTCAATTTCAATAATATCATTTGCT
>NJDC01007035.1:57066-79533 GCA_002245475.1 Calephelis virginiensis | reverse complement strand
CTTTGGGGTTGGATTCAATTTGAGTGATTTGTCAAGGGATATTTAATAAAAAATAAAATGGAGGACTATATCATTCTATTTTTAAAAACAAGTTAAACATTTAAAAATAAATACTTCTCATGAAACACTTCATAATATGAACACATCAAATACATCTTTAACACCGAAAAAAGGCACTATTCCATTTTATTTCCAAAAAACCAATTCGTGTAAAACTTTTTTTCGATCACAAAAGTAACAATAATTATATGAATATATTGCATCAAAATATATCTGGAGTATTTAACAAAACAAGTATGGTATGTGTAGCTTTAGATCAATTAGAAAACACTATAAAACATAGATATCCTTTGTTTTACTGAGACTTTCATTAAACAAGGCTCACAATCAAATATAAGAATAGATAGTTACAAATTAGCAGCGAGTTTTTGTAGGAATAATCAAAAACAAAAGAAGTCAAAGCTCGAATACATTACTTAGCTCTATCAGACCATGAAACTTGTCAGATATTAACTTTTAAACCTTGCAAAGAGAATTCAATTATGAGTCAATGGTTTGAATACAAAAGAGATTACAGTACAGAAAATATCGAAATATTTCACGAATGTATATCAAAACTTGCGTTTCAAGACATTTATATGAACAATGATTTAGGAAAATCCTTTAGTTGTTTTCACGAATTACTACTATTATTCTACAATTTATCTTTATGTAAAGATATCATCTAATAAAATAAACAATAAATGGTAAAGTAAAAGGATTAGGCTAGCGTGTGTTAAAAAGAGATAACTGTATTTGAATTATAAATATAAACATAAAAGCTTCTTGGGATGTTATAAAAAATTTAACAGGTACAAATTCAAAAATATCAGAAATCAATAAAATTATTCATGGTTATAAAGAAATCAAAGAACGTAATATTAAAGCGGACTTATTTAATAATAATTTCATTAACTTGCCAGACATTCACAAAAATACGAATAAAAATATCGTAATCATTGAAAGAAATAAAAATACAATATGTTTAATACCCACATATCCAACAGAAATTTACAAAATTATGATGTCTCTAAAAATACTGAGGCAGTAGGCTACGATGACATTTGCACTAAAATATTAAAAACTTGTGCAAAGAAATTATGTGAACCACTTAGTTTTTTGATCAATTTATCGTTTGAAGTGAGTAAATTTCCAAATAATTTAAAGACTTCTGTTGTTAAACCACTATTCAAAAAGGGGGACCAATGTGACATAAATAATTACAGACCAGTTATCCTAATTCCCGTAATATCAAAGATTTTTGAAAAAGCAATGTTTGAAAAAATGTATTCTTTTCTAACTAGCCAAAACATTCATTCATCTATCCAATATGGGTTTAGAAAAAAAAGTTCTACAACTTTAGCTTGCTTTAATTTAGTTAAAACTATAACTCATTACCTAAATAATAAATCAAATGTATATGGCATCTTCCTTGATATGAGCAAAGCATTCGACTGTCTAGATCATAATATAATCTTTAATAAATCTTTAATAATATGGTAAGAGGAGTAGCTAGCAAATGGTTACAAAGCTATCTGGTAGATCTAAAGCAAATTTGAGTTTAAATGATTAGATAATTATTGATATAAAAATTATTATAAAATGCAACAAAAGTGAAATGTTTTTTTTATTACTATTGAAATTAATATTGACGATATAGGGAAAATGAAAAATATTTTTTATAAAATTATATGAAGATAAGATAATAAGGAAATGGTACAATCAAAATTTTAATAGTATCTACGTGGTCTAGTGGTTCAGTTGTTGGACTTGACTGCATGAGGTCTCGGGTTCGAATCCCGGGTCGGGTAACAAAACAAAAAATTGGGTTTTTCCAATTTTCTAATAAAAAATAATGTTGCTCGGGATGGGATATGTGCCCGGTTGGCGATGGGCTTGCTACCTATCACATTGTGGGACTTACTGTCTTCGACTAGTCGTGGATGGCTTGGATGTGCCTCTTAGGGGATATGGGCGTGAAGAAACTTTATCTATAAAACGAAATTATTGCATGTTGATTTTTACATTATGACATTTAATATTTAAACTTAAAATTAATGAAGTTTTGCACACCATATATGGTAGAATATGTTAGACCTTAACATATTTTGTAACAACATTTGTAACACTTATACTCTAAAGCAAATAATATATTTTGATTTTGATTGATTTTGAACGAATCGACAGATTTTAATGCAGATTTTTGTTTGAAAGCTGGCGTCTACTATCTCCACGATATCTCCATGACACCATCTCCATGATAGTTCTTTGCTACGTAGCAGATAAGTTTTTTTGGGGTTTCAATGTATTTTTTTTAAATTTTATTATTAATTAAACAGTGCATAAACTGGTATTGTAGTCTTCAATTGCCCGTGTTGGTCCAAGTCCGCTGAGTGACATAGGACATCTGCCTCTCTGCCAGGGAGCTGGTAAGAGGCAAGCACCGGTTAAAATGTAGGTTAGTTCCAACAAGACCACAAGTAGAGCGTTATTGAACAACTTGTCCGGGTAGGGTTATCACCTTACCTATTTCATGTTCCTGTCTGGAGTGTGTTATGGGTGTCAGTAAAAAGATATACAAGATAATATAGAAACCAGTATAAATTTAATAAAATCATGGAAATTACACAATTGCTCGCCCCCATCAGGAATCGAACCAGAGCCTCGTAGCTAGGTACCGAAAACAATCCCTCGACCGACATGGAGGTTGTTAGGTTTCATGTAATGTTCACAACTTTAACGTACCGGGTTCGATTCTCGAGTGAGGCAACAATAAGAAAATTTGTTTTGTCAATTTTACAATAAAAGCCACCTATCACATTGTGGGGACTTAGTGTCTTCGGTTAGTGGTCATGTTGTATCTCTGCCTGGGCTCTCTAGTGCCTCTATTCATAGTTACGAGCGTGAGAATACTTTTTTATGTAACCGTTACGAATATAATGTCCCCTTAAAAGTCGCTTTGTAACAAAATCTTGTAATATAACTTCCAAATAATTTGTGAGCAACGGGGTGAAGCGACTTGAGTTGTTCCATTCCTCTCACGTAGAGGCCGAGATCAAACGTCAGAAGATACGTTTACTAACTGATATTCTATAGAGATGATGTTATACATAGTAATTCTCTGCAATCGTTACATGAATTGATATTATACAACCGTTACAGATTTACCCTACTTCAAAAAATTAAAAAGATAATGGTGGTAATTCTGATGTGCGCTAAACAAACTTTTTCCCCGTGTTGATCTGGGCTTCTTTGCAGAATAGACCGTTTGCTATCCTGCCAGGGAGCTCGTAAAAGGCGAGCATAGATTTACCGTCACTAGCACCGTGACATTTGACTAGGTGGTAGAGTTTTGGAGTTACTCACCTGGATTAGTACCAACGCCTTACCTATTCCTGCCGCCATAACGTCGGTGCTTGCCTTTGACGTGTTCCGGTTCGCAAGATAGGTTAGCTGGTAAAATTACTTTTGCTTTCAGCTCGAGGCCTAAGATCCCGGCTTCAAGTTGGCAACGCACCATCTCTCTCGCACCGTCTCTAGGTGGCGTAAATTTCTTACCATCAGGAAATCCGTCTGCTTGTTTACCTTCCAACATCATAAAAAAAGTTATTTTAGGTGAAAAAAAAATTGAAACATTTTAGGCATTTCATAATAGTCCAAATATGTCAATTTGTGCTGTTTTTAATAATCGTTTTCTAAGGAACACATTAAAAGTCTCAAGAAATACGAACTAATCTGAAGGCACTAAAAGTGTATTGTTTCTTTTATTAATTTCGTTGAAAAAAGATAGCGATAAATTAGAACTAATTTCCTAATGCGCTCATATATATTAAATATGGTAAACGATTATACTCACTTTATAGGACTGAAGCACCTAATGGTCGTGCTCTAGTTGTACCTCTGCATACCTTATCTTAGTGTAATCCAAGTGGGTGCAAAGTGGGTGACAAAATTTTTAATCTACTTTTTCTAGTTACGCGAGCTAAGGTTTAGCCTGCAAAAGCCAAAATAAATACACGGAAAAAATCTTCAATCATTTGAATTTTTTTACATTCCACTATTTTCTCCATTTCTACCGCTTTAATGAAGTATCTTCTTCACGCCCACATCCCCGAAGAGGTAGGCAGAGGTACAACCAGGGCACCCACAGCTAGCTGAAGATACTAAGTCCCACAATGTGATAGGTGGCAAGCCTATCGCCAACCGGGCACATTTTCAATCTCAACCACCTTTTTTGTATTAGAAAATTTGAAAAATCCAATTTTCTTTGTGTTGGCCGTCCCGGGATTCGAACCAGGGACCTCATGCAGTCAAGTCCAACACCCGGACCGCTAAACCACAGAGACCGCTTTAATAAATAAATAAATATCCCTGGACAACTTACACTAATTGAATCTAACCCCAAAGTAAGCAAATTATATGTTTGTGTTGTGGGTGTTAGTCAACGATACTAATACATAGAAATACTTAAATAGATACCAGAATAAATTTAATAAAAACCCAGACCTGGAAATGCAGACATCTAAATGTTCATCGCACAAATGCCTGCCCCCGTCGGGAAACGAACCCGAGCCTCGCGGTAAGTCGACCAACGAGGTGGTAATGAAAATGTCGTATTTCGATGTGGAGGGTAAAGTAGTAGGTAGAATTACACATTAAGCTTAACATCCCGACTAGAGCACAGCGATGCACCTATTACATCAGTGTAGCCTATAGGTCATGGTTATCTATTGTTCGCTATTTTAATTCTTGAAAAACCTCTGTCTAGAGTCGCCTTTGTGGTCTAGCGGTTCAGTTGTTAGACTTGACTGTATGAAGTCCCAGGTTCGAATCCCGGGTCGGGCAACAAAACGAAAATTGGGTTTTCCAATTTTCTAATAAAAAAAACGTTGCTCGGGATTGGGTATGTGCCCGGTAGGCGATAGGCTTGCCACCTATCACATTGTGGGACTTAGTGTCTTCGGCTAGTCGTGGGTGTCCTGGTTGTGCCTCTGCCTACCTCTTCGGGGATATCCCCGACACCGGAAAGTATCTTAACGTCCATATGGGCGTGAAGATACTTTCTGAAAAACATAATCTTCCTTTTGCAGTTGGAAAAAATACTTAATATTTGAACGAAGTGCTCTGAAACAGAGCCCCATAATAACAAGATCACAAAGCAAGTTCCTTACGTGTAAGCCATGCAATTTCGCTGTGTTACGACCCCTATTAAAGGGTTTATAGATTAGTGCGGGGCTGGGGAGATGCGACGGATAATTCGCATATCCCGTCTATCCCGCAGGATCTCGATTTGTGTTCGACAATTTTAGCAAACCGCTGGGAGATTTGTGAACTTTCTTGTCTAAATTATTATTTTGTTGTGAATTTCATTTTGAAAACGTAAATTTTCGATTTTGTTATATTTCCTATCTGAGCGGAACTTAGAAACTCGAAACTCTCTGCCTACCCTAAATAGAGACTTGGCATGACAATGTGTATATAATATATACGGTTAAATATGTGTTGTGTTATTTTGTCAAAAAATCAAGACAAACTTTAAAGCATAATATCAATCAGGCTACGCGTAAATGAATTTTAGCCCAATTTAAATTTTGACTCTCTCTTACTGGAACCCCTTTATTTAGTGAATTTTAGTGGGACAAAAAGAATCCTATAACTACTATAACTACTATGTTTTCCTCGGAACATAAAGTACCTACCAATCCATCAAATTTCGTTACAAATGGTTCAGTAAATTTAGCGTAAATCACGGCCGGGTTACAGACTGACAGAGACAGAGAGACAAAAATTTAAAAAAATGGTAGAATTGTTTTTTTTAATATCTTTAATGTACAGAATTTACTCTTCTACATTATTTTAGGTATAAATAGATATACATATAGATAGATTTGCTCAAAGACTAGTTTTGAGGTTTTTAGGATTTGAAATTTGACGGACGGATTCGAAATTTACGCTTCTTAGAGACACCAAAGGTGGTAATGGTGCGTTGCCAACGTGAATCCGGGATGTCAGGCTTTGAGCAAAAGTAAGCTGACTAGCTATCTTATCCTTTGAATTGGAATTCGTCAACGGCAAGCACTGACGTTGTGGCGACAGGAACAGGTAAGGCGGTGTACCGATCCGGGCAAGACGTTCTGAAATTCTACGACCTAGTCAGATGTCACCTAAGTAAGTCTATGCTATGCTCGCAATTTACGAGCTGCCTGGCAGATGATAGATGATCTATTCTGCAAAAAATCGGACCAACTGGTATTATATGTTCATAGACTGACTAATTAACTAGCTGATGACTGAAGATTGCTAGCTCATCTGATTTTAACTACATCTTAAGCTATTGTTCCCTTATCGAAGAACAGAAAGCAAATGTTAGATCCTTAAAACTTCCCTAAAGAAACAATTGCGGGATTATACACAATAAATATTAATTCACTTATTTATTCTTGGTTTTAGTTTTTTCTTTACCTTAAATTAGTTTACTGTAGCCTTTTTTTCATTGTAGACTTAAAAAAAGAAACACAAAACTGATTGTCTATCTGTAAGGATAACACGCGACCCACAGACAATAAATTTGCGGTGCTAACTGGTGGCAATGGTGCTAATGCATGAGGATTAGCTTACGGGCTGCATAACCCTTCAGAAGTATTGCAATAAGTTTAATGATCTTATGTGGACAGATCAGTTAAGATGGTGATAACGATACTTTACTGGCTGTCGTGGTGCTATTGATAAATTAATATAATTTGCCTACATGCCTCTGTGGTCTAGCGGTCCGGGTGTTGGACTTGATTACATAAGGTTCGAATCCCGGGTCGGCCAACACAAAAAAATTTGATTTTCCCAATTTTCTAATAAAAAAAATGTTGGTCGGGATTGGAAATGTGCCCGGTTGGCGATAGGCTTGCCACCTATCACATTGTGGGACTTAGTGTCTTCGGCTAGTCGTGGGTGCCTTGGTTGTACCTCTGCCTACCTCTTCGGGGATATGGACGTGAAGATACTTACTTTACATGTTTAATTAGTAGGAAGGCAATTGACCTTCATTCTTCCCAGAATTCTTCGATCAACACGTATCTCAAATGTTATTTTTCTACGTGAGGTACGTGTAAGTATATTAATATCTCCCTCCTTTTGATAAAACATCAGCAAATCGAAATGAGATTCAGATCTGACGTAGACCGTGTCCGAGACTACCAGAGGGTGATGCATCAAACTCCCGAAAATATCTCATTTCGGGAACACCCGCAATACATCACGCAGCGACCCACGTGCGCGGTATCCAAGATATTGTACAGGAAATTGCCTTCAAATCTATAGATTTACGACTCACGAGAGCTCAGAGATCCGCGCTGCTTAGGTAATCTGTTCTGTATATGCGGGTAATATATTCTTAAATGTACTCGTCTATTAGAGCTAAGTTTACATTTCAAGCTTTGTTCTGATCAAATTTTATCGAAATCTCCTAACGGCGAATATTAATAACCCAGATAAAGATAGATCTTATAGATACTTGTTACTAAGTAAGATATTTTTGTTAACTATTGATAAATAACAGCGGTTACCTAGCAAAGCGATTTAAAGTGGCATGAACTCTTATCTTATATACGATATTAATATTGGTGGTAAATCGACCACACAATTTCACACACAGTAGGTAGGTTGTAATATAATGACGATAATAAGCTTTTTTGAATTAAAATATGTAGTAGGTACATAGTTTTCATTTAACTTGTTGTTCATCTCATTAAAGGATTAATTCAATCTTATTCAGAGTGTTTATATTTTCAACAGATTTTATAAATCACATAAAACAAATTCTAAAACACTATTCGGTTGGCCGCTATCGAGTTTTTGTTACATTTTAATTAACTAGTTTTTCATTGGACTGCCTCGTTGGTCGAGTTTCTGATTGGACCGCCTAGCCACGAGGCTCGGGTTCGATTCCTGACGAGAAATGGCATTTGTGTGATGAACATTTAGATGTGTGCATTTCCGGGTCTGGGTGTTTATTAAATTTATTCTGGTATCTATTTAAGTATTTCTATCTATTGGTATCGTTGACTAACACCCATAGCATAAGCATATTACACTATGCTTACTTTAGGGTTAGATTCAATTAGTGTAGCTTTACCAGGGATATATATTTATTTATTATTATTTATTTGTTTTTTTAACTTTCAATTAGTTTATTGTAGTCTTCTTTTTCATTGTAGGCATTATAATTATTTGTAGGTTATCAATTATACGGTATGTTAATGTTAATAATTTGTTACACTAGCACTCCTGGCTAATACTATATACTAATAATTAAGCGCAATGAAACTCCAAAAATCGACTGCCACTAAGTACTAAGTCGCAATTGGAACATTTTTTTGAAAGATAGCTAATTATTTAGAGATGGTCTTGTATAAATTTTATCAACACCCCTGTATTATTTTCGAGTTATACTCAGTGCATATATTTTTGTTTGTGTGTGTTTCACTATAAATAAAAAAATCACTTGTGGGACAAAATTTATATTTGACTTCTTTTAAACTCATGAACTACCGTTTAAAAAAGAATCATTTAATCGTTTTGTTAATCGGCTAGCTAATTGCTTAAAAAAATGTCAAAATGAGAACTTCTTCTTTTTTGAGTCGGTTAAAATAAGAATATTTATTTAATAAATAAAATGTCACTCTACTTTCATTTATTTAAAATATAATCTATCCCAGAGGCAATTAGCTTCTTCATTTTTAAAAATCGATATTTTAAATATTAATGATTTTTTTGTTTGAAGAGATTTTAAAAGGCTCGTGGTATAAGTTAATATAGTATTTGTTGTTAATGAATGACAATATTGAAAGTTAATAACTAATATTAATTTTAAAAATTATTCTTAAATAAACTAATAATATTGCTACTAACCCCTACAGCATAAAGACATAAAACATCAATTTCATCTTATCCGAAACATGACAAAGTTTGAAACTGATGCTCCACTTACCCCAATCCTGAAGCAAGCACTAAAAGAATAAGCTATTAAAATAAATGCATTTTGATCAAGAGTGCAACAGCGATAATCTGGAATTGGTATGTTCTACACTTGACCGTTTTTATGAATTAATATTTAAATATAACTTTATTTATTTTTGTTTTAAAAGTATCTTCCGCCCATATCCCCGAAGAGGTAGGCAGAGGTACAACCAAGGCACCCACGATTAGCCAAAGACACTAAGTCCCACAATGTGATAGGTGGCAAGCCTATCGCCAACCGGGCACATTTCCAATCCTGACCAACATTTTTTTTATTAGAAAATTGGAAAAATCCAATTTTCTTTTTGTTGGCCGACCCGGGATTCGAACCCGGGACCTCATGTAGTCAAGTCCAACACCCGGACCGCTGGACCACAGAGGCGATAAATACCACAGAGGAAATAAATAAATATGTATAAATAATAAGGTCAAATGATACAAGCATGCAATAGTAAAGCACTAAATGCAATTTCTAAATAGATATGCATACGTTTCCTTTTTAAATATAATCTTATTACTCACCTGCCTAATCGATACAGGAAGCTTAATCCATAATCTGGATGAATTTAAATTAATATATACAGATACAGATAGACAGAGTCTGAGATGACGATGATCGCAGATTTAAATTGTGGATTCCAGATAAAAAAATGAAATTTAGATTTAAGGTATGTTGAGTACTTAGGATCAAAAAGGACAGAATATAATAAGCATAAAATCCTGAGCTTGCGTCGCTGAGAAATAGTGAGCCATTAGAGCTTATTATGGTAATTAGTAATGTGGTCAAATTTGCGCAAGCGAAAGATGAAACGAATGGCTTGAACTAATAACCTATCTGTTTTCTTAATGTGATAAGTTGGGGCACCAGGGTAACAGACATTGCCATAGTCTAATATTGGCAAAATAAGCATCTGTACAAGGAAAACTTTAGTTTTTAATGGTAAGAAAAATTGAGTAACTCAGAAGAGCTGTGTAGTTACTCTTCCGGATTACATCAATTGTTTAATCGTGTTTAGTTTTAGAAGTTGTGGTCTGATTTTAGTTTAGTTTTATTTGTGTCAACAAGCGACCTATATATTTATTACAAGAAATTCATGTTTGTTTGTCTTTCATAATATAGAGGAACTTTTTTGTGTAATATTTATATTATTCGCAATAACATTATTTTGTTACATACATAGGAACTTCCAAATCAATCTATATTATCTTAAGATTATATTTGCAAGTACTTTTCCAGGTGTTTATGCATAATTAACTACAATTACTAATAATGTAAGTTATAATGAACATGTATATCTTCACGCCTTATCCCTTAACATAGCTGTAGAGAGTATCAAGTACCAATCACCCTCGAATAATCGTGGAATGTCAACTTGTCTCCCCGGATAGCAACATCCATCTAAATTCTCATTGTAGATCTGTTTTATCAATCTTGCATCTGTCTTTCCACATAACCAAACTAACAAAGCATGAAGATAAATAAAAAAATGAATAATATAAAGGTGTAAGTGGAAGTGATCAATTGTGAGGAGATCATAAACCTGAAGATTACAAGTTCAGGACTCAAGATGTGGCGGATATACCGAAAGACAACACCTGCGGCCAATCACTCTCTTGAACTATTATAAAGTCCACCAAGTAACTTGCTACAGCTGTAATAATAAAAGTTTTTAATGTCCAGAATAAACCATCTGCCTTCCTTGCAGCTTGTACGAGACTAGTATAGGTGGTTTATACTATCAATAAGACTACTGCGATACAGTCAAATGACTAATGCAGTTTCAATATCAGCACGATCTTGTTTTATGTATATTTGTTTGTAAGTCAATAATTTTTTTTGACTACTAATAGGTAGTATTGTGTTGTACAGTAATTCCCTGGGTTACGGGTTCAGCGTCTTACCTATTGTTAATACCATAAAACTAGCTTTTAGTACTGTTGTGTTCCAACCGCTCGCATGTCAACGACGTACCTGTAACATCATTGGTATCTATGAGGTACGGTTATCTCTAGCCATCAAGAGAGCCATGTTTTCGATTGCTGTTTTATTACACAAAAAAAGTAATTATGATACGTTCCTTAACCTCCAAAATAAAACTAAGAAATTGACACCAAACTTTAACATATTCTATTTAGTTTCCTCATAGACAAAACTTCAATTTTCTATTTAATTTCGGTTATTGGTCAATGTTCGCGTGGTACGAAAAATCGTCAAAGTTTTGAAAACCAATGCATCGTCTAAACGAAATGACACGATTGCGCTGAGACGAAAGTGTGGTATGACGGTGGAGAATAAAAAAATACTATGTGACATATATATTTTAAGCGGTACCGAGGAGTGTTTACAGCTAAAACAATAGACATAGTCGGTTAATTACATATGATCTTTTTGGTGTCAGAAACAAATTATTAAGTTTATAACTATTAAGTTTGAATTTAGCAATTACTATGGCCCTGTATATCCTAGGCTATGGGCCTCATCATAAAATACAGTATCCCACCTCAACATCAATATCTATCCAAGTAATTCTCTTACACCTTCAGAGGATAGTGTAGTTGTTATATATATGTAGATGCCTAACAGCAAATTTCAATACCTTTAATAGACAGGAGTTTTTTTGGTATATTTTTGTTAACAAAATAAAAAAGTATGTAGTGGTTGCTTGGTAACTGTTCAAAATTAGCCCTATCTCTTATCTTAGGTAAATTTTTGAAATCCACTAGTACTGTGTTCAAGAGTACCAAAATAAACATCTGATTTCAATTTCCAATTCGCATGTAATCAAAATTTAAGAGTAACCCTGCATGTCCTATGTTGGCAATGCCCTATTCCAGTGGTTCCCAAAGTTGTTATTTGAAGCTAGACTTTACTAATCAATAGAAGAATCACAAGTATGTAATGAATGTATAATGTAAAATAAATGATTTTCGATTCTATTCTACGCGAGCGATTCAAATATTAATATAAAGTCAATTTAATAGATCACATTCGATAATACAGACATGTTAATGTTTGCAAACATCTGTCAAACTAAATTGTAAAATTACGTTATGTCATGTTGGCAATATTACAAATAATATGTGGTATTTTAAAATAAAAAAAAATAATCTAATTGTAGGGAACAAGTTTTGCACAAAGACATAATATTATTACAAACTGCAAAGTCATGGTGTCAAATTCGGATAAAGTATCAAATGAAATTGTAAAATAACCTTATTTTAATAGTGCTTATGCCTAAGGTGTCTCAGATGACCAAAGAGATGATAATATACCTATAGAGGACCAGATGATGTAACATATCTATCGGATAGGCCGTCATAAAGCTCATAAATATAGAAACAAACTATCGGACGCGGCTGAAGGACGCGGCTGACAGTCGCGACTTACAGGGTATCTAGATAATGAAAATTCACTGAGCCTTGCAAGCTGACGGGCGTAAGTCGCGGTTGTGACCTTAAGGCGTCGGACATAATAATTACCCCTTGGACAAGTCACATAAATAGAATCTAACCCCAAAGTAAGCAAGTCATATGCTTGGGTTACGGGTGTAAGCCAACGACACTAATACATATAAATACTTAAATAGATACCAGAATAAATTTAATAAACACCCAGACCCGGAATCGCAGACATCTCAATGTTCATCACAGAAATGCCTGCCCCCGTCGGAAATTGAACCCGAGCCTCGCGGTTGGTCAATGTAGTTAGGCTAGCCACTCGACCAACGAGGCGTTCTAAAGACATCCGAACGATATCTGGCGCGCTGGATGTTTCTGGCAGCGTTCGCGGATAGCATGTCCACATTTATCAGTTGCGGCTGTAACATGCGGCTAATAACATGTTGCCAGTTAAATGGCTAATGAACATAGACGAGTTTTTTTTATAAAGTTTCTGATTCTCCTACACTTAAATCGTCAAAATATTTTAACATGCATTAATTGGCACGTTATGAATGCGTGACTATTTCAGTCTTATATTAATCTGACATGTTTCAGTAGGTAGGTACATTTTTGCGCAAAAAAGTTAGGCAAACTGCCCTACACCCTAAGATTCGATAAGTATTAGGATGTGTTTAACCACAGTTTATGTTAGCCCATATTATAATATATGTCGTACCTAAAAAAATTGACAAATTCCCTCTTGGCCTCGTCTACTGTACTTATACATATCAAGTGTTTCGACTTAATATCATATAAGTACCTAATTCATTAAATAATTTATGAATAGATTTATGTATGGTTTATTATACAGATAACACATTTGGCACAGTAAGAAACCAAATGTAATATTTTTTATATGGTTCTCAATTTATTGATATTTTTAGGTAAAAAAAACTTATGAAGGTGTAATTTATCGAAAATATTATATTTGGTTTTCTACTAAAAATACTATATTGAAACAATATGTAACAAACCAAATAAAATAAATATTTTGTCTGGTTTTCGATATATTGATATTTATGACTATTTGAACCGATTTCCAATAAAATGTCTAGTCTAAAATATAACTGGATCAGGTAGACAAAATTAGGATTTCCTTTTTGTAAAAAAATATGAAAGTTATCATCATATAGCTCCAGGAAAATACATAGCAGATAAAAAATATTTGGGTAAGAGTTCGTGTTGTTGTTAGATTATAAGAAGGTCGTAGTACAAATATTATCATAAATTCTCATCTAGAGATGGAGACGCGGCGACCGGCGGATTATATCGGAGGTCCCACCTCATGGGAGTGTTTACTGTTGAGCCTGTAACATCAACAACTGTAGCTCTAGCACGCACGCTATCGACCGTACGTCGAAACCAGACTAACAATTTCTTTAATTACATGTGTGTCGGGGATGGTCGTACTTCGACATCGTCCTTTTTGAAATGTTGAAAGTTCCATGTTTTTCTGATAAGTTTTGTATTGGTTCGATTAAGTATTGCCTCTGTGGTCTAGCAATATAATGTCGGATTTAATTATATGAGGTCCGGGGTTCGAACGTCGGATCGAGAAAAAAACAACGTGTTTTTTTTCTAATTGAACAATGCCACGCGGGATTTCGTATGTGCTTGTTTGCGAAAGATTTGTCACCTATCATATTGTGGAACTTAGAGTCTATGGCTAGTCCTGGGTTCCTTGTGGTTGTCTATTGTTTTCCCGAAGATTATATGCCATATATTCAAATGCCAGAATTTCATTTGCCCGAATTTTTATTTGCCCGAATGTTTTGTTGACCATAATATACCTGTGACATAGTCTTATTCGCCCTAAAATTAGTTTCCATAATGATACGAGTGCCATACGTATTGTTATCCATTTTATTGATTGCAATAATATTATTCAACAGAATATTTAAATGCCTTACAAAAATTTGTATTTGCATTACGTAAAATGTAAATTGTAATAAATATATCACAGTACGATTACATATTATAGTTGTCTTTATTTCTAATACCTATTTATCTAGTACCTCTTGATACGATCAAAGTCACTTCCGTTCAAATTTAATCTAACGCCTTTGTTCTAATAAGCGATTAGATAGGAATAAATGGCGGTTGTACTATCCTGTGTATCAACCCTGGAAAGCTGCTGCACTCTATGTTATTACGAGAGTAAACTATGCAGGAGTTTTTACCATATTTGCCATTGGAATACACGAGATATTTTGTAACAGCCCGATCGTGGATACAATTGGTAGTTAGTAAACATCATTGTTTACCTAAGGAGAGAATTGGAAAATGCTTTCGGAAGTACAATTTTATATATTTTGTACCGGAACGTATTTAGTTTCCGATATTCGGACACCGCAGTTAGTGTTACATTTACTAGAAAACTATTGCAGATAGGTGAGAGTTTTAGCAAATTGCTGGTATTTTTTTAATTATCGATATATTTAATATAAAAAATGAAGTGGCAAAGCGTAATTCGTAGTCGTCCATTAACTTATTAAACGGAACTCGTTTTAGCAAGCTTAGATTATTAAGGTTCTATACTTGAGTCAAATAAACTTTGAAATAAAAATACGTTTCTGTATGGTTTAGCATTATCATATAATGTGGTTCTAGTCATATAAAATATTGAGTAGCTATTGCAAGATCTGAAACCAACGACAATAGTTAGAAAAAGAAACTTTAACGAGTTTTCTTGCAATTTCTCAAAAAGTATAAAAGTAACAGAAAAATAGCTAAAACAAAATATGTATAACTTAAAGTTTTGCGTTCATTAAGATTATAAAACCTTTTTTTTCCAATGAAAACGAAATTAGTGACCATAATAGAAATGCAATGCTTTGCTTTATTATGCTGCCCTAGGTGTGTATTTTCTACCCAACAGCGCCTTTAAGTGGCAATTGCGTTAAGCAAAGCCTGAGAAAATTTGAGAGTATCTGCTACACACATATATACATATCTTCACGCCCAGTCCCTTACGGGTAGGCAGAGAGTATCGAGTGCCAGACCTCACGATTCTGACAAACCTGTCTTGCTTCCTTCACATTCATAACCCTTTTCATACAAACACGCCGGTTTCGGAGACTCTTGACACCACCCTCGGATAATATCCGATTGATCTGATCGTGAAATGTCAGCCTTGGTCTCCCCGGGTACCTACATCCATCCACATTCGCATCTATAAATCTGTATCTGCTATCTATAAAAAAAAAAGTTTTTGCTTTTCACAGTGTTCCTAAAATGACGAAGTTATGTTTGTAATGTAATACTATATCTAAGGATCCGTTAATTATCTGTAGTTTGTTGAAACCTTTTTATTCAGATCTTCGGAATACATTTTTTAAATCTAGTATTTTTTTGTATTTTAATAAAACTAGAAAAGGGATGCAAAAAAATATTTTCTTTGTAAAACCATCGTTACAGTTATTATGGTGACGACTGTCTACGATCTACAATTGCGTAGCACATAATCGCATGAGGTCTACGAAGCGTGTAGCTCACATAATTCGTAGACCCTATCTAATATTATTTTCTCTTTTATTATAAGTTTTGAACTCAATAAAGTCATGAAAACGTTTTATCTCACAAACAATGATGAATTGACATAAAAACTCGTTGTATACAGATATAAGAAAAGTTTTACAAAAAATGAATGCTAATATTAAAACAGCCGAGATATTGCTGCTGCTAGAAAAAGCTAGAGAATTCGATCATGAAAATATAACTCTGGCTTTTCTATACTTAATCCTGAAAACAAAAGGGAAAGCATAAAACAAAAGTATCCTTGAAAGTTTCTGAATATTAATGTGCGGTCGTGATTGGGAAAAAATCATTAAAACTTTCTCTGTCCCCTTCAAAGTAGGTTCATTTGTTTTTATCACTTGAATGACTTTCGCAGTGATGATATAATATAGAAATATTTTTAAAAGAAGAATAAAATTATTGTTTAAAGTACCTACCACCGTTTCATGACCTAAAATTTATAGTCCGATGTTTATGTAACTAAATCATCAAATTGTTTAGTACAAAAACATTGATACATTCTATAAAATAGATTTCCTGTCTGGGACGAATTTTTTCTAGCTTTAAAGTAAGTATCTTCACGCCCATATCCCCGAAGGAGTAGACAGACAACTAGGGTACCCATGACTAGTCGAAGACTCTAAGTCCCACAATGTGATAGGTGGCAAGCCTATCGCCAACCGGGCACATTTCCAATCTCGAGCAACATTTTTTTTATTAGAAAATTTGAAAAACCCAATTTCCTTTTTGTTGCCCGACCCGGGATTTGAACCCGGGGCCTTACGCAGTCAAGTCCAAAACTGAACCGCTAGACCACAGAGGCGACTGTTCTTTCTTTAAAATTTATAAAAAAGATTTCGTGTTTCGTGTTCGTGTTTCTGTTTCGTGGATAGAAAAATTTATTAAGTACATTAGTTTTTAGATTTTTCATTCTTTTGTTTTAGAAGTTTATGGTGTCACATGTGTCTTTGGAAGTGTGTATCTTTCAAACCATTGGCTTTGAGAAAAATGTTTTTAAAAAGCTCAATTCATTCATTTTTAAAGACCTTAAATTACATAAACCTATATAATTGATCGAGCGAGTGAATGTTTTTGTGTTCAGATGGGGTTGCTTTGGGGTTGCTGTTAATGGGGTAAACAAGTTGTATGTTTGTATATTTATATGTTTGTTCAGTGATAATATTTTGATTTTTATCCAGTTATGAAATTTAGTAGAGTGTAGATATGCTGTATCCAATTTTTAATTTCGAACTAGGGTGACATCGGGTTTGAAGTAACGGTGCTAGGGCGACCTAAGTGGGGATCCAAAAATAAATTTTGGACAATTACGACGGTGATGGGGTTGGTAATATGATATTATATGTGGTTATGGTGTCATGATAATATTGTGACGGTGTCTTAGCAGTGACGGAGAAGACGATATCATGACTTGGTGTTGAAGGTGTCGTCATGTTTTGATGACCTTGATCACACCATTACGAATGGTCCCATTTTGCTAAATCTTATTTTGGGATCTTATGGAGAAAATGGGAAAATGACGTTTTTAATAAATGTAAACTGTTGTTATCGCCGCTGTGGTCTAGCGTTACGGATTCGGGCTTGACTTCTTGTGGTCCCGGTGCGATTTCCGGGTCGGCCAACAAAATAAAAAATTCTGATTTTCAATATTCTAAAAAAAATATCGTTGCCCGGAATGGATATGTGCCCGGTTGGCGATAAACTTGCCACCTATCACATTGTGGGACTTACTGTCTTCGGCTAGTCGTGGATGGCTTGGATGTGCCTCTGTCTACCTCTTAGGGGATATGGGCGTGAAGATACTTTAATCTGTTATTACCTATTAGTATCATGTAAGGAAACCTAAAACATTGAGAAATTTACTTGTCTACTCATAAATAATCAACACTGGTAAAACTACGAGCAGATATCTCATTGGCCAAAGTTGTGAAAGCACAGGAAAAGCGAAAATTACATTTAAAATCTAATTCAGAAAGTACACCTCGTCCATTTACCAACGAAACATAGTTCAGTCGCGAAATATGTTGCTCGGAAAGTTTCTCTAGATCCTGATCAATGGTAAGCAAGCGAAAAATACCAAACACAGTTCTGAAACTTTTAAGAAATAACAGAAATATATTTTGAATTTTGAATAAAATCTAGTTTTTGACTAAATTTCATACAAACCATTTACGAATTTTTCTCCCATGTTGGTCCGGGCTCCTTTGCAGAATAGAACATCTACCTTCCTGCCAGGCAGCTCGTAAAGACCAGCATAGGCTTACCGTCACTAACACCGTAACATGTGACCAGGTGGTAGAGTTTCGCTGCGACTCGCTCGTATTAATACCTCCGCCTTACTTATTCTTGTCGCCATAACGTCAGTGCTTGCCGTTGACGTGTTTCAGTTAATAATAAGAGTGACACACACTTAAGGTGAAATGTGTTTCATTCTCGCTAATAGTAATAAAAGAACTTTGCCAAGTGCCAAAGGTGGAAACTATAAACCATATTTTGGAGGTGCGTTGAACTTTTCGTATAGTTAATATTATAATAAGTAAGTATATTTAAAGTTAACGATTACCACAAGAACTATTAAACATCTTCTATAACAATTTGATGCAGTATCCATCAGAATATACTAATTGAATGAAATCTGAATAATTGATTTGCTGTGGATTACTAATTCCTACCTACCTATTTAGTAAATTGAACTATTTAGGTAAAACAGTTTGTGTTTTGCAGCTGGTATCCTAAATTATTGTAATAATTTCAAAGCTAGAGCTAAATTATCCCAGAAACGCAATAGAATTATTATTTACTATGCCGTATATATAACACGGTATTACGTATTACAGAGAGATGGTAATTATTAATTCGGTCCCTCAGTGTTGAACTAGTTGCGTTGTAGTAACATTGCTCGGCTATGCCCAGGCAAAGTAATATTACCAACTCGTTCTTTTAATCGAATATTGTGATACCTGTTACCGATTTTGATTACACATTTGATTTATGATAAATTTTTTTTATATATACTTATCTAAGTGAACAAGCAGGCAGCCTTCCTGGTGATAAGAGAGAACTCTCACCGATAAACAAATCTGATTTTACGTTGTTTTACCCGGGGTTTACGTCACCTATTTAAGCGTACCTGTTTCCCTACTATCCGTTACGGAATATGACAATAATGAGTACTGACAATATGCTTACACTAATGGGTAAATGGGTACACCAGTTCTAGCGATTTGGTATGTTTTTAATGGAAGGACGCTTAACGCGTAACGCTTCGGGCGTAGACCTGATTATTTTATCCAATTTTTTTTCTATTTTATTATTTATTTAATAATCCGAAAAAAAACTGAGTTTGGAAGCCAAATTTTTTTATTATTGAGAATAATAATATCAGTAAAATAATTTTAAATCGCTTTAAAACTTGTGATCTAACTAAGTGGTAAAAACATTTAACAATACTAAAAAAATGTTAATGTAGGTTAAAAGAAAAATATGTAGTTTTCTTTCGTCTCTATGGCCTAGCGCTCCGGTGTAGAAAAACTCATGAAGTAGGGAGAAAAGGAAAATAAGCTTTTCAATTTTCTAAAAATAGCGTCGGCATGTGCCCCAGTTAACGGTAAGTTGGCCACCAATCACACTGGTGGATTTATTATCTTTGGTTAGACGTGGGTGATTTGGTTGTACCACTGCCTACTTCTTCACGGATATAAGCGTGAAAATACCTTTTTCGCCTTTCTTGAAAGTTTCCATATTAATTATGTGGTTATTTACTTAGGATTTGGTTTTACCCTCACTAATATTTGAGATGTGGAAATACGTTATGATTAGTATATTTACTTGTTTGTTTTGGGTTTCACGCATGGACTACGTAACATTAATTAACATGTGTAATAATCGCCAAGGTATTAAACAAATCCGACATAATAATCCAGCGATTACTTCTATTTAGTTTGAGCGGCGGGTAATAGTATCTAGACATTTAATTTAGGGGAATTATTATTTTAGGCAACTTTCTTGTTGTAAATTAATATTATAAATGCGAAAGTCTCTTTCTGTGTGTCTGTTACGTTGTCAAAGCTATAACGCGCTACTGGTTTTGATGAATTTGATTTGCATGAAGAAGAACCTGATTTTAGGCATAGGCTACTATTTTCAAGTGTTTATTCCCAAAGTACTGTAATGGGAATGATAATTTGAATGATAATCCACATACAAACTAGCATTATAAATGCGGAGGGTAGTCATTTTTTCTGTTAACGATTAATGGGTAAATCGCTATACCGGTTTTGATGAAATTTTATATGTATATAGCTAAGACTCGGATTCAAACGATGGATATTTTTTTTGAAAACCTTGATAACACTATGATGGGGAGGAAATTTTGTGAAAAAATATTTCCTACGCTGACGAAGTTGCGGGTAAACAGCAGGTAAGGGTTCTAAATGGCTGTAAACACTGGTTGTAAACAGCGGTTTTCATCCGCCTGGGCCTATGAATACTAAACCAGATTTGATACTTAACCTAAGATTAATTCCAAATTTAATAGTAATCGGAAGATGGAACCAAAATTTTTACCAAAGTTACCTTTGTTAGAAGGCGTCATTACAACCATCTGGAATGTCTTTAGTGGTAATTTAATAAAAAATATCCGAAATTATCATTAATGATTTAACCTTTTCCTATAGCCATAATTTCAGTGATTATTATTTATTTTTACCGGCTGTAAAAAAGGAGGAGGTGGTATGTTCTGTACCGATTTTTATTTTTTTTTATGTAAAAGAGTGCACTTTCAAGGTGTTCCCATTCTCACAAAGTTCTGATCTTACAATATAACAATAAGAAATCGAGGAAAATATTCGTTCTATATTCCTATATGACTTGCTCCTTTAAATCTTAGTCGGTTTTTGGCAGTTTTACTGCGATAAAATTTGTAAACCATATACCGGAACCACAATAAAACATGTTATTCTAACCAAAAAAATGAATAAATCCAGGACAAACGGTTTATCAAAAGCTTTGATGACACAGACAGACACACAAGCTAACATACAAATAACTTATAATACGTCTCTTTTTCGTGTGCTTTAGACAAACAACAAATATTACATAGCATAGTACTGTAACCGTTAAACTATGATCTGTCCATCACCTCCCAGTTCTTTTTACCGGTCCTTGTTATCAAGTCCTCGTCATCAGACAATAAAAACATATCTAGTTAAGATGAATTGAATGAGTCCAAACTCGATGGGTTTACCAGTAGGCATTCGAGGGGCTACGTGTCCTGTCTTCAGACTCCATCATAAGACCAGCTCAATCATACCAGCATTCGTTAGTGTTTTAATCCTATTAATATTATATATGCGAAAGTTTGTAAGTATGTATGTATGGATGTTTGTTACTCTTTCACGCTCGAATGGCTGAACGGATTTGTCTGAAATTTGGAACACAGATAGATTATGACCTGGATTAACATATAGGCTATTTTTAATACCGATCGCACACCGGGTTCATGTGAAAACGCGGGCAAAGCCGCAGGTAGCAGCTAGTTAGTAATAGTTCTTACATATGTTCAAAAGTGAAATTAATATCAATTGAAGGCATATAGCCTAGAAAAAATTCAGTAACGACAGTCGAAATCGGTCCATGCCTTCAAGAGTTATGGTGCCACAAGTAGACATACACACACACACAAGGCAAACTTACGACATCCTTCTTTTTTCGTTAGAAACGTTGTCGAGCAGCATGTGTGAATATTATCTGCAATGTTAGGTATGCAGTTGTATCGTCGTTGTATTTTCGCTAAATTGGAAGAAGAATTGCCTCTGCGGTCTAGCGGTCGGGCGTGGGACTTGACTTCTTGAGGTCCCGGGTTCGATCCCCGGGTCGGGCAACAAAAAAAATTAGGAAATGCGTATTTTCAATTTCAAATCCAATTTCTAATAAAATTAACGTTACCCGGAATTGGATATGCGCCCGGTTGGCGATAGGCTTACCACCTATGACATCGGAAGACTTAGTGTCTTCGGCTAGTCGTGGGTGCCCAGGTTGTGCCTCTGCCTATTTCTTCGGGGATATGGGCGTGAAGATACTTACGTGGAAGAAGAAACATTGATGTGTCACTCGTTAGTGGGTTGTGGTTGCCATTTCGAGGGGGCCGGTACCAACCATGTTGTCGATAAAGATGGCAAAATATGATCCACATTAATTTTACTTTTAGCATTTGATAAAAAATGTCAGCAATCAAGTCTCGGTTTATACCACGTCTGTATTTATTACTGAACTCTGAAACTAAATTGAACAAATAATTTAAGGACAGTAAAACTGCAAAAACCTGCTTTGATTTCTAATTATGATGTAATCTAAATGTAGAACCATTGAATATTTCTAAGATCTAGAGTTACTCGCTATGGGACCAGCTTAAAGTAAATAAAATAAATAAAATAAAATAAA